>CAUYQV010007465.1:0-25422 GCA_963574575.1 Galagoides demidoff
AGCTGGTTAACATAAATTTCATGTCATTTGCTTAGTCATTGTATCAAAACATTTATATTCTAGTTCTAGAAAAGTTCACTTGTACCCTTGTTAGACAGATATATAGGTGATCTTTCCGGTCACCCTCCCACCACCCAACTGCCTTTCTCCCCTCCCCTTCCCCACCCCCTCCCCATATTCTTGGGCTAGAATTAAGTTGTATCTTTCGTCTGAGAGCTATAGATTAGTTTCATAAAGGGCTGTGTACATTGGATACTTTTTCTTCCTCCTGTTTCATTTATAATGATTCAATTCTCACTTGAGTCCGTGGATGTATGAAAAGCCAAACCAGCAATGAGATTACTCAAACTTTTCTGTGATTTTTTTTTTCATTCAATAAATATGGGGACTTACATCTGTACCTGTTCTCTAGGAGCTGATACTATTATTTACTGCTAAATAGGATTTAGAAATTGGTATCAGATCTAATGGATACCAATACTATTAACTTGAAGATGAATTTTCTGTCGCAAATATAAATTTTAAAATAGAAACAAAATCAATAATTTGTGCCTGTAATTTAATTGATCTACCACAATATAAAGAATAAACCTTTGCTGATGGGTTTGTTTCAGTAATGCTGGCTTGTGTATTTCCGGAGGAGCTGTTACCTACAGGGTGTGACAGGCCGCTGACCAACATGTGTTCCCTGACCCCCCCCCCCCCCAATCCCTGCCCTTTCCTGGAGCAGTCTCTAGCCACAATGATTGAACTTACATAGTTAAAGGCTTAGTTGTTTCACTGGCTTGTTTTTGCTCTAGTTAACCTTTTTTTTTTTTTTTTTTTGAGGCAGAGTCTCAAGCTGTCACCCTGGGTGGAGTGCTGTGGCATCACAGCTCATAGCAACCTCAAACTCTTGGGCTTAAGTGATTTCCTTGCCTCAGCTTCCCAAGTAGCTGGGACTATAGGCACCTGCCACCAGTGCCCAGCTATTTTTTGGTTGCAGTTGTCATTGTTGCTTAGCAGGCTCAGGCTGGGTTCAAACCCACCACCCTAGGTGTATATGGCTGGCACCCTGCTGACTGAGCCACAGGTGCCACCTCTATTTATCTTTTTAAAAAGGACAAACACCTTTGAGAGGAGAAGCATATGAAATCTGACATTTAAGTTCATGTACTCATAGGAAAAGTACTACATACCCCACTGATAAATGTTACTATGGTCACCCTTGAAGTTCTCCCCTTGGAAAGCTATGCACCTACACTAGCCAGCACCTAGCCCACCCTTCAAAACGATTTTGGAACTCTTTCTGGAATGGCCAGCAAAACTGTTGTATTATCCTCTATGTCCTGAATGTCCTCAAAATGTCTTTATTTCAATATTTCCTTTATCTTTGGGTAAAGAAAAAAGTCTTTGGAGGATCAATCAGGTGAGTAGGGAGGGTGTTCTAATACAGTTATTTATTTACTGGCTAAAAACTTCCTCCCAGACAGTGCTGTGTGAGCTGGTGCACTGTTGTGATGAGAGAGCCATGAGTTGTTGGCCAAGGTTTTCAGTTAAAATTCTCCTAAGTGTTTCTCTATTGATGTTTAGTTGGTCTGCTATGATTCTCAGTAAGCCAATGATTTTGATGCATATTCAACAAATTTTTGCAATGTTTTCATCAGTTCTGCTTGTTACTGGCCTGTCTGACCTTGCTTCATCAGTGACACTTTTCTCTCCCCTCAGAAAAACATTTAATTCATTTGTACACTGCCATCTTCTTCATGGCATTATCCTCATAAACTTAGACTAACATGTCCCTGATTTCACTTACATGCTTGCCAAATTAAACAAGAAATTTACAAATGTTTGCTTGTTGCTATTAATTCAAGCACACAAAAACATCGAAGAACAATAATCATGAATGCTACTCAGCAAGACACAGCCATGCATGGATAGGAACACAGCTGTGAGACACTGATACATGAATGTCACAAAACCTTACTGAGTTGTTTGTACAGTGCTGCCAAGGTAAGTGCATGGTGGCAAGTTTGTGAACTTAATCATCAGACCTGTAAATTCTTACTTTTAAATCACCAATACCTTGGCTAACCAGCTTTCTTGAATTTGTTTATCAGACTCCTTTGTCTCTCTGATAACTGAGAGCAGAACTCGGATGAAAGGAAAATCAGAGTCCTAGCTCATCCCCCAGGGCCTTTAGTTGCTTAGTTTGAGACTCAATTTCTTTATTTTTTAAAAAAAGACTATTGGGGTGCTGGCCCCTTACACTGAGGGTGGTGGGTTCAAACGCAACCCCGCCCAACTGCAACAAAAAAATATCCAGGCATTGTAGCGGGCACCTGTAGTCCCAGATACTTGGGAGGCTGAGGCAATAGAATCACTAAAGCCCAAGAGCTGGAGGTTGCTGTGAGCTGGGATGCCATAGCGCTCTACTGAGGGGGACAAAATGAGCCCCATCTCTAAAAAAAAAAAAAAGAAAAAGATAAAGAAAGACTATTAGGGATGGTGACTCCCAGGTGGGATTGCAGGGGGCAGGTGAGGGTGACTGTGAATGTGACAGGGCTTTGTAAATACCAAACAGCCCTTTGCAAATGTGTAGCATCTGATGACCCTTGTGAGGTGTGGGACACTGTTTAGGAGTCCTGATAGATCATTTCATCACAACTGCACACAGCAGTATTTTCTATATACCTGTGGGAAATATGAAATGGATCTTTATAGAATATTTATTTCAACCTCTTGGTATGAAAATTTTTAATAAGAGATTAAAATTGAGAAAAGTTTACTACCTAGATTCTATAACTAATGTCTTAACATATTTGCTTTATCATACTTTCCATCTACTCAGGATCTTTTATTTAAATTGATTTTTTCCTTTTATCTTACATGCTCCTTATTAAGATAATTTGCCTGGCAATCAACATATACAAAAGGGGAACTAAGTAAGGCCTTTATTTTTTTGGCCATATTATGTCTAATAAGAACCCAAACTGCCAAGTCTCCTTGCCCCCTTTCAAAAAAAGAATGTAGAGTCTGATATTTAGATAAGAACACAAAAGAAACACAAGGATTATTTTTGATTTTGTTTAAGCATCATCGACATAGAGAGGGTTGGTATATTTTTTTCCAAAAAAGAAAGAGAAACAGAAAGACTTGTCTATTATTTTAAAAGTCCAAAAACAAAACCAAACCAAAACAACACCTACCAAAACAAACAAACAAACAAACAAACCTTGAACAGCTCTGAATATTGGTATAAGTTGGGTTCTCTGTACCTAAAAAATTTCTAAGGGCAAATAAAACTTTGTTTTCTTAAGAAGCCAATGACGTTTGTATCAAAGACAAAGAGAAGGCTCGAGAATACTATAATCTGGAGCAGAAGCTTTTTGGTAGATAATAATAAACATCTCACAATAGTATTGAGCTGTGTGTCCCAAATTTAGTCATTCAATTATCTTTTTACTATGCTTGGCACAGTAGATTACCTCCCATACTATTATTTAATTAACAGTTTTTTAAACTGACTTTTTTTTTTGTAGAGACAAAGTTTCACTTTATCACCCTCGGTAGAGTGCTTTGGCATCACACAGCTCACAGCAACCTCCAACTCCTGGGTTTAGTCCTCAGCCTCCCAAGTAGCTGGGACTACAGGGGGCCTCCACAATGCCCGGCTATTTTTTTGTTGCAATTTGGCCAGGGGCGGGTTTGAACCTGCCACCCTCCATATATGGGGCCAGTGCCCTGTCCACTGAGCCACAGGCGCTGCCCTTAAACTGACTTTTTTTTTAACCTAGGTACATATATTTTCAAAAGAAACCTTATTCATGCCGATACGTGGAAAACCTATGTTACTTACCACAAACAGAAAAGTAACTTTAAAATTAGCACCATGCAAACCAAATAATATTATTACCTTGTAGCTCAGTCCTACTGCTTGACAAAAGCTCTAAACCTGGGCCTGCTCTCTGTTTAAATAAAGAAAATTGGCAAGATAGGCAAGAGTTAGCAAGTTGTTAAAATTTTCAAGTGGAAATTTTCTACTTGACTTAATTAGAAGGATTGGAGGATATAAAAAGCCCATACATTTCCTACCATGTGATTCAGTGTAATATAAAACCAAGTCTTTGAAGTATGTTGGATACCATCATGGTATACAACTCACACTGGAGATAGGACTAAATAGTGTACAAAATACATCTTGGGAATATCTTCTGCAATTCTCCAGTTCTTACTTTTCTTTGGAATAGAGTTCAAGGACTAGGTGTCTTCCCAATTAGCAGAATGCACACACCCCCCCCTTTTTTACAACTGCCCATTACACCACACCTTAGTGATTCAGGGCAGAGTTATGTCATAGCTTTACCCCAGTTGACATATAAGTATCCCTATGTTACTCTCCAATTGTCCCCCACACTCCATCCCCATTCCCCCAGTCTCGTCTTTCTTTGTCCAGGGGATTACCCTCTAATGACTGGCTTGGATTCAACTAAAGGGAAGTGATAGCAGAAGACTGGAGCCTAGGAGGTGAGTATCCAGGGTATCTCTCATTCCACTGCCCTCTCAGTTAGTGACGTAGTAATGGCAATGTCTTCACTGCTCCATAACTGCAGCACGTGAAGAGGGCCCTAGGCCCATGGTTCTAGCTTTCAACAGCTTCTAATAACTCTATTTTTTCCCTTAGTTTCTTCAGACTTAGAGGCAATGATGATGCCCCGTTGATCATGAATCACCTATGGGTGATTTAACATTCCTTGTTTAATCCCTCAGTCCTATTGACACTTCAGAAATAATTCCTTCCTAAAGTATCTTAGTTTGAATTAAGTTGGGAAAATTTCTGTTTCTTGACAGATTTTAAGTGATACAGATGGGAAATATTTTCACTGATGTGCATTTGTATTCTTTAACATTTTTCCATGTGGTCGCCTTACCTATTTAAAAACTATAGATAATAAAAGTAATAAATCAAAGAAGTAAAATATGATACCTCAAAATAGCTAAAGCCATACTTGGGGGAAGTTTTTAGTTTTAAAAGAAGAAAGGTCGAAAATCAATGATCTAAGTTTCCGTCTCAAGAAGCTAGGGAAAAAAAAGCAAGTGAAACAAACAAGAAGACAGGAAATAAAGAGTAGGAATCAATGAAATAGATGTAGAAACAAAATAGAAATAACAGCAAAGACTGGTTATTTGGGAAGATCAATAAAATTGACAAGCTCTAAGCATTGGATCAAGAATAAATAATATTACCTTTGTCAGGAATTTAAAAGGGAGCTTAACTATAGATCCAAGACCTTAAAAAAAATTAAGAGAATAATGCAACTTTATGCCAAAAAATTTTAAGATATTATTGAAATGGACAAATTTCTTGAGAAACACAAATTAGATAAACTGATACAAGAGGAAATAGGAAAATTAAATAATATTATATTGATTAAAGAAGTTGAATCTATAATTAATTGTCTCTCTCCACCCCAGAAAACAAACCAAAGCAAAAACCTACTGAGAGGCTAAGATGATTTTGTGTACATTATCTACTAATTCTGATTAAATACACAACTATCTTGTGACCCAGCAACCCCACTGGTAAGAATATAGAGTGGCCATAAAGTTCTTGTGCAATTTTAATTGAGTATTCCAGGAGGAACAAATCCCATGTTTATTAGAATACATGTACGATGACGTTCATAGTAACTTTTTCATGATAACCAAAAATTGGGAGCAATCCAAATCTAACAAGAGAATAGACAGGCCAGGCATGGTGCCTCACACCTGTAATCCTAGCACTCTGGGAGGCTGAGGAAGGTAGATTGCCTGAGCTCAGGAGTTTGACCAGTCTGAGCAAGAGCAAGACCCTGTCTCTACTAAAAATAGAAAAACTGGGTAGCACCCGTGGCTCAGAAGAGTAGGGCACTGGCCCCATATGTTGGAGGTGGCAGGTTCAAACCTAGCCCCAGCCAAAAACTGCAAAAAAAAAGAAAGAAAAACTAAGCCAAGAGGATCACTTGAGCCTTAGAGTTGGAGGTTACTATGATGACACCATGGCACTCTACCCAGGACAACAACTTGAGACTGTCTCAAAAAAAAAAAAAAAAAGAAAAAGAAAAGCACGTGTCCATAGTCCCAGGTAATGAGAAGGCTGAGGCAGGAGGTTTGCTCAAGCCTAAGGATTTGAGGCTGCTATTGTGATGACGCTATGGCATTCTGCCAGGGCAACAGAGTAAGACTCTGTCTCAAAAAACTCCCCCAAAAGCAAAAAACAAAAAACCGAAGAGGGTAGATAGATAAATTCTGGCCTATTTATACAATGGATACTATAGAGTGATAAAAATACACAAGGAAAGAGGAGTGAATCTCACAGATACTAAGCTTAGCCAGAGAATCCAGACACAATAGAGTCCATCCTCTATGATTCAATGTTTATAAAAATCAAGAAGAGGAAGATGATATGCTTCACTTTACAGCAACAATCTCAAACATGCACGAAAGTTGCCCTTGCATAGTACATAAAGATAAAAAAGAATTTCTGCTCTTTAAATGAATGGACGTGTCATTCTTCCTCTCCTTCTTTGGGGTGCCACACCATTTTCTCACTCCTTCTCTCTCTCTCTCTCTCTCTTTCTCTCTCTTCCCCCCACCTCTTTTTTCCCTCTCTCACTCCCTGACCTCTCCTTTCTGTTTCTAATCTCTTCCCCCTCCACCTTCTCCCTTCTCTGTAATGTAAAATAAATAAACATGATCAAAAGAATCAATTACATTAACCATTCTGAAGGTGATGCCTTCTAATCCAATCACTAGTTAACTGGGAGGACTGGGTAGGAGGCTGATGTTCTTGGAAATGCATTAAAAATATTTTTTAAAAAGCCCTCAGCAAAACATGACATACTAAACCCCTGCAGTTGAATAATATTTTAAGATATTAACCACTTGGCCCCCCACTCAGCCCCAGGGTTTTCCTATGACTCTTCCTCCCACTCCAGCTTGGGGGCAGTTCAATGCACTTTGCCTCAGGGTAGGAACAACACCGCAGAGAGGCCGGGAAGCCTTTTCAGTTTTAAGTGCCTAACCCACAGCGTGGACAGAAGGAGCTCAGGACATAGGACAAAAGATTTTAAAGAATATGTTGTGACTCAGAGCCAGTTTTTCCCACCCTTATAACTAGCGTTACATAATTCCCCGGATAGATGGCAGAAGAGGACTGTGGGGGGTGTAAAATCTGGGCCTTTGAAGAGGTACCTGTGCCTCGCCTTCCCTGTGGACTCCAAGTGCAGAGGGCATCTATTCTTTCTAAATGGAACCCGAAGAATGGTATCCCCGGTTTACCTCGCAGTTGGTAGGAAGCAGGAGCAAGTAAAGATGTTTCTATGGGGGGATCATAGGCCTGAAGCAGCCTCTTAGAATCCCCATATGTTCCCAAAGAGAGAGGGGAGATACATCAAAAAGTGGACCCAATGTGGGCTTAGAGAATGCAAAAACCCCACATCGGAGAGGCCCAGAGGACAGAAATGGGGATAGAAAACCCCATACCTGTGGACCACCGAGGAGAGGAAACGCTATTCATCTTAGCAGAAGACAGCCTTGCAGATGGTACCAAAAGCCAGGTGTCCTTTCCCAAAGCTGTACCATGACACAAGCCTCCTAGAACTTAGGTACAAACTCAGGGAGAAAGGGGAATCCTGAACTCACTGAGATCAAGTTTCTGCCACTAGGCACGATAAAGGTTAAAATATGAAGACACCTGCTACATTTGAAGAAAGAAAATCATGCTTCTTGTATAATTAGGAATGTGATCCGAGGTCTATACATCTTATGCATTTCTAGATTGCAAGTGTTTGGGCTGTGGTAGTAATTCCCTGCTCATGCTCTCACGGGCAGCACAGCAAGACTATTTGGAGACTCTGGGTTTCCTCGCGCTAAAATCCATTTCTACTTCCAGCTATGAAGCACTGGGAAGCAGCAAAAGTACGGGCGAGGTTCAGCACCTGTGCCTCAAAGGAGTAAGGCACCGGCCCCATATGCCAGAGGTGGCGGGTTCAAGCCCAACCCTGGCCAAAAACTGCAAAAAAAAAAAAAAAAAAAAGAATGGGTGAGGTGGCCCATTCACATTTAGAATATGTGACAACACAAAATTTGTACATGTGTGAGCATTCTCAGGTTTTGTCTCCTGAGTAAAGTAGATTCTCATTTAAGTAGATTCTAGCTTTGCCTGTTCAGCGGTAACCATTCTCGTGCCCCCATGAGAGTTCTGCCTTTGCCAGAGAGGTTCTCCAGAAGATTTTCTACAAGGAGAAAGGTAAATGAAGAAGTGAGTTCCATTATAGTCCTGGGAAAAGAGAGGGGTGGTTTTTTAAGTTCGCAAGGTGTGAATAATGTTGTTAGAGAGTAAAAGTTAGCTTTACAAATCATTGCTCCAAACAGGGTATGCCCTTGACCATGTCTGCGTAGTAAACACTTCAGATGCTTTGGTATTACTGTTAGATGTCTGAAACTGTACCCTCGCAGGCTGCAGGCAGGGTCCTTAGTGGTAAGCAGCAGTATACCATCCACTCTGATGGACTTAAGCTGAAATGTCATTCACTGAAAGGGCTTTGGGTGGCTCACAGAAGTGTCAGGAAAGCAGAACTGAATTTGGGGCTATCTATATCCAGAATGACCCTACGACTCCACCACGGGACTTCTGGCCTAGATGCTGCCAATACTGCTGCTTGCCCCCCTCGAGTCCCAAGCCTATCACAGGGTCCCTCTCAGCTCTGCTATTTCCTTCACTAGCTTTGGTTCCAAGTCTAGGACAGGCCAGGTATGTCTGAGGGGTCAAGCCCAGGTCATCTGCCTGAGATCTGGGAAAGTGTAATTGTCCTTTTCAGCTTCTATGGTGAGTGGTGGTGTGAGATACGCCTTGACCCAAAAGGAAGGGAAATTTCACGAAACATTAGAGGAAGTCATGGGCAGGGGAGCCAGAAAGACAGCACTTGTCTACCACTGAGGTCACCTCCCTCGTAAACGTGTGGACACAGATTTATTCTTTAGTGGTTGCATAAAATGCAGATTCCACATCCCTTTCTCTAATCTACTGAATCAGAATCTATGAGAATGGCATCCTGGAACTGATACTTTTAAAACTAGCACTTCAAATGATTTTTATGTACATCAACCTTTAATATAAAGGGCGAACATAAAGTTTGGGTGCAATTTAAAAATTTTATTTGAATTATTATGTCTCGCTATGTCACCCTCGGTAGAGTTACAGCAACCTCAAACTCTTGGGCTTAAGCGATTCTCTTGCCTCGGCCTCCCAAGTAGTTAATTTAATTATTAAATTATTTAAAGAAATAAATTTAAATAAATTATTTAATAAATACTTTAAATGTAAGTAAATGTTATTTAAAATTTTTAAATTGCACATGAACGTTATGTCCACCCTATTAGCTCACGGCTATACCTGATAATTGCTCAAAAATCAGCATATGTTAAAAGCACTGTCGCCTTCTTATCCTGGCAAATAAAGCATAGCTCTTCATAGGAGATTGTGATAGTCCATAGATTTAGAATGCAACAGGCATTGATTTAGTCCCAATTGTACCTTTTATAGCTCTGTGATTTTATAAAAATTGCTTCTTCTCTGCTATTGTTTGCTTGTGTCCCCAGAAGTTCTGTTTTGGACACTTAATCTCCAATGTGTTGAGAGGTGGGACCTTTAAGAGGTGTTTAGATCACGAGGTCTCTGCCTTCATCAATGGATTAACATCGTTATATCAGGAGTGGATTTGTTGTCACTACAGTGGGTTTGTTATAAAAATGAATTTGCCCTCTCTTGCTCTCTCTCTTTCCCTCTCTCACTCTCTTGCCTTCTGCTGTGGGATGACACAGCAAGAAGGCCCTCACCAGATGCTGGTGACTTGATGTTGGGCTTCTCAACTTTCAGAACTGTGATAAATAAATTCATTTTCTTTATTAATTACCCAGATTGGGTATTCTGTTTAGCAATGCAAACTAGACTAAGATAATCTCTTTGAGCCTCAGTTACTTCACCTGTAAAATGGGATAACAATGAAAGGAACCTGTATTAGTTAAGGTAGGATAGCGGCTGCTGAAGCCAATAGCCTGAAGTTTCAATAGTTTAAACATAGTAAAGGTTTATCTCTCTCTCTTTCTTAAAAATAGACTTTATTTTTTTAGAGTAGTTTCATGTTCAAAGCAAAATTGAAAGGAAGGTACAGAGATTTCCTATATTTCCCCTGTTTCAAACATGCATAGCCTCCCCTGTTATCAACATCATCCCCCAGAGATGATGTTGCTGCAATGTTGAACATATGTTAGAACATAATTGTCACCGAGAGTCCATAATTGACACTAGAATTTGCTCTTGGTGTAGTACATCCTGTGAGTTTGGACAAATTTATAATGCATCTGCCCCTATTGTTACATGAGGTAGTTTCACTACCTGTGATATTTTCTGTGCTTCACCTTTTCATCTCTCCCTCCTTCCAACCATTAGCAACCATTCATTGTTTTGCCTTCTCCACAGTTTGCCTTTTCCAGATGTCATATGATTGGAATCATACAGTACGTAGCTTTTGGGATTGATTTCTTTCACTTAGTAATATGCATTTAAGTTTCCTCCATGTGTTTTCATGGAACAATAGCTCATATCCTTTTAGTACTGGATAATATCCCATCATCTGGATGTACCACATTTTATTTATCCTTTCACGTACTAAGGGACACCTTGGTTGCTTTTAAGTTTTAGCAATTATGAACAAAGCTGCTATAAACATCCACACGCAGGTTTTTAGTGGACATAAGTTTTCAACTCCAAACTTGGCTTGAGTAAATACCAAGCAGTATGATTGCTGGATCATATGGTAAGAGTATATTTAGTTTTGTGAGAAACTGCCAACCTGTCTGCCAAAGTGACTGTGCCATTTTGTATTCTCAGCAGCAATGAATGAGAGTTCCAGTGGCTCCACATCCTTGCCAACATTTGGTGTTGTCAGTTTTCTGGATTTTGGCCATCTTAATAGGTATGTTGTGGTATGTCACTTTTGTTTTATTTTGCATTTCCCTGATGACATATGACATGGAATATCTTTTGGGAAGTTTACTTGGCATCTGTATATCTTCTTTGGTGAGGTGTCTATTAAGGTCTTCGGCCTATTTTTTAATTGGGTTGTTTGAGTTCTTATGCTGCATTTTAAGAGTGCTTTTATATTTTGGATCAGACTTTTATCTGATAAGTCTTTTGCAAATGTTTTCTTAGTCTGTGGCTTGTTTACTTATTTTCTTGAATTATTTTTTGCAAAGTTGTTTTTAATTTTGTTGACATACTATTTGTCAAATTCCCTTTTTAATGGATTCTGCCTTCAGTGTTGCAAATAAAGTCTTCATCAAATCCAAGTTCATCTAGATTTCCACCTATACTATTACCTAGGAGTTTATAGTTTTGTATTTTATATTTAGGTCCTTGATTAATTTTGAGTTAATTTTTGGTAAGGGCATAAAATCTGTGTCTAGATACATTGTGTGTGTGTGTGTGTGTGTGTGTGTGTGTGTGTGAATGTCCAGGCATTCTAGCACCATTCATTAAAAAGACTATCTTTTATTTATTTTATTGCCTTTTCCCTTTTCTCAAAGATCAGTTGACTTTCCTCCAGGCTCTCTATTCTGTTCCATCGATCTGTCTTCACTTGTGCTTATACCACACTGTCTTCATTACTATAGCTTTGTAGTAAGCCTTGAAGCTGGGTAGTATCAGTCATATGATTTTGTTTCCTTCTTTCAATATTAAATTAGCTATTTTGGATTTTTTGCTTCTCCAGATAAACTTTAGAATCAGTTTGTCAGTATCCACAAAATAATTTGCTGGAATTTTGAATTGGCTTTTCCTGAATCTATAGATCAAATTGAGAAGAACTAACAATATCCTTTTTATTTTTTTAAACAGAGTTTCACTCTGTTGCCCTGTGCTGTCATAGCTCAAACTCCTCACAGAAACCTCAAACTCCTGGGCTCAAGTGAGCCTCTTGCCTCAGCCTCCTGAGGAACTGGGACTGCAGACACCTGCCTTAATGCCCAATTAGTTTTTATGTTTTTCTATTTTTACTAGAGATGGGGGTCTCACTTTCAATCAGGCTTGTCTCAAACTCCTGAGCTCAAGCAATCATCCTGCCCTGGCCTCCCAGAGTGTTAAGATTACAGGTGTGAGCCACCGCACTGGACCTGACAGCACCATCTTTACAATACGTGTATGTGTTGAGTTTTCCTATCAACATAGGAACAGAAAGTATTCTTCAGGTATTTAGTTCTTCTTTGATTGTTTTTCAGAGTTTTATAGTTTTTCTTGTGTTAATCTTACTTTGAGGAGTATTAATGTAAATGGTTAACGTGTTTTTAGTTTCAATTTCCATTTGCTCATTGCTGGTATGTAGGAAAATGATTGCCTTTTGTGTATTAACCTTGGATTAAACAAAACTGCTATAATCATTTTTTAGTTCTAGAAGACTTTTTGTTGATTTATATAGATTTTCTAGAAAATTATGTGATCTGTAAGTTAAAATAGTTTTATTTCTTTCTTCCCAATCTTTATACATATTATTTCTTTTCTTGTCATATTGCATTAGCTAGGACTTCCAGTACAATGTTGAAAAGTGGAGGAGAATAGAATACATACTTGCCTTCTCACTAATCTTTACAGGATCTTAGTTCCTGACCTTTATAATTTTTTTGCTCTCAGAAAAATTTCTTTCAAAATTTCTTGCAAAGCATATCTACTTGCAACAAATCCCCTGAATCTTTGTTTGTTCTTACAAGGTTTTTTCTCCTTAACTTTTGAAGGATAACTTCACAGGGTACAGAATTATAGGTTGCTGTTTTTTCCTCTCAATATTTTACTCCACTCTTTTCTTGGTCATAGGTTTCTGAGAAGAAGTCAAATATACTTCTTCTTCTTCTTTTGCCAGATATAATTCTTGTATTTGTTTTTCTATAAATAAGGCTTTCCCCCTCTTCTTTCAAAACTTTTTCTTTGTGTTTGTTTTTCAGTGGCTTGAAAATGATATGGCTAAGTACAGTTTGGGGAGGGTCTTGCAACAATAGTGCCTGGCCACCTCTTTGTGTCTCTGAGATCAGAAAAACATAGATCCCTGATATTGGAAAACAGGGACATTCTCAAGCTCAGTGGTTTTGAACTCATCTGTGTTCAGTCTACTAATGAGCCATTCATCCTTTCTATACAGTGCTTTGGTCTCTAGCATTTATTTTGGTTCTTTCTTAGAATTTCCATCTATCTGCCAGCTATCTGGCATGCTGTCTACTTTTCCATCAGAACCCTTAACTTCTTAATCATCATTTTAAACTTCTGGTCTGATAATTTGGACATCCCTACCATTACAGAGTCTGGTCCTAATGCTTTCTCTGTCTCCTTAAACCTTGTTTTTTGCCTTTTATTATTTTTTGTAATATTTTTCTTGATAGCCAAACATGATGTACTGAGTAAAAGGAACTGCAGTAAGGAGGCATTTAGTTACATGGTGTTTAGGTGTTGTGGAGGGGAGAGTACTATACAAGGCTTACAAATATACTGTAATATTTAAACCTATAATTACCCTTTAGTGAGTCTTTTAGTGAGCCTCTACCACTGGACTAGGAACTTTACACTCTTCTCTTTTGGTGGGAAATAAGGCCAGAGTGGGCTGGAATAGATATTTTCCTTCCACTGTGTCTGTTTGGCTCTGATAAAACCCCAGCAGGTTAGGCTCTGGTTAAATAGTTTCTCCTTCTGGCTGACCTTGTTAAGAAAAGAGTGATCTGGCATATTTCAAAATAGTTTATTTTCCCATCCCCCATGAGAAGATTTTTCCCTGATAGGCATTGTAAGAACCTGGTTGAGCTCCTGGAAATAAAACTCACAAAATATGGGGGACCTCCAATAACTGGGTCCTCCTGGAGTTGTTTTTTTCTTCTCTCAGATTTGTCTGTGCTGAACCTCTAGCAATTTCTCAGCGAGAGTTTGGGTTTCCCTACCCCATCTGTGGTTCCTGCAGAGGTTTGTGATGATGGGCTTCTGTTCCCACAAACCATGATTTTCTTCATTCACCTATGGAGTGAATATTCACCTCTTTAATTTGGAGGAGAGGGCAGTGGTTTTCTTTGTGACTCCATTTTTTTCTGACAGGTATAAAAAGAGTTGCTGATTTTTCAGTTTGTTCAGCTTTTACTTGTTCTTAGGATAGAAAGGTAACTTCCAGCTTCTTACACGATAGATTGGATACCAGAAGACTAAAGATTTATTCCCTCTTTCACAAGGTGGGTACAGATGGGTGGCTTTCCTGGGCAGCTCTCTCTGAATGTCTGGCCTCTTCATTGGGCCACAAGTTGGAATTGTGATGAAGAAGAGAGAGAGACTGGGGTATTGCAGGACCAGGGTGGAAACATGTATATAACTCACAGTCCTATTTCATCTGCCAGGATTCTGTTAGGGCCAATATGACTGCAGGGGTGGCCGGGAAATGCCATGAAGCAAGGTGAGAACACCAATGGTTTCAGCTGCACCATCTCATAGATGGTTGTGAGAACTAAATAAGCAACATACATAAATCACCTGCAAAGTATTTTTATTCTATTTTACTTAGATTATCTTAATTTTTGTTTCTGTATTCTTAAGGGGGAAAGGAAATGCAAGATGGCAGATTATTTATAGTTTTATTTAACACAAATAAAATTTCCCATGAGCTGTGTATTTGTTTTCCTTGTCATGCAGCCCAGTGCTGGGGCCCGTGACTCTGGTGGCCAGCTGGGCTACTCTTTCCACATGGCTTTAACATTCTTGGAGGTAATTATGTTGAGCAGGCACACTGCAGTCAGATTTGTTGCATGTCAGCAGATCTTGGATGTTGGCGGACCAGGAATTTTTGGAAGCCTCTGGACATCATGTGCTTTGTTTCTTGTTGCTCTTGGGCCCCAGGATCTGGCCCTGAATTTTCTCCACACCCTGTTGTCAGTGCCTCTGGGCTGATGCTATATAATTACACTTAATTTTAATGTATCAGTTTGGTGATGAATGAACTTCTTGCCTTATGTTGTATGATCTTGGGCTTTACAAGCATTCTGAGGGTGGCCATGATGCTGAGTAGGAGACAGCTTTCACCAGTGTAGGTGGCACCCAGGAAGGGAGGGGGGAAGATATATTTTTTTTATTTTTAAAACTCACTTGGATATAAAATTAACAGCTCTTTGCTATAAAAAATTAAATAGTACACATAAGCAAAGAATAAAACAAAAATCACTTGTGACCTTACCACCTGAAGATCATATCTATCTAAATATAATACTGTTTTCTTTTACAAAATAGGATTTTATCATGCATACCACATGAGAAGCTTCTTTCAAAACAATGATCAGATATTGATACTACAGTACAACCCCCTTGGGTTGTTGCTACAGTTTCTTCTATATGAACATTTTCAATAACTATGAAGTAGTGACTCTTATAGATGTACTATAATATTTAAACACTTTACCAATTGTTGGGCATTCTTGCTATTATTGTCAACACTATGATAAAGATTTTATGCTAAATCCTTGCACACATCCTTGACACTTTCCTCGTTAAGCTGGGTTTTTCCATTTCCTTAGCTATCTGTGTTTAAGCTGGGCATGCATAGCAGAGAACTGGCTGGTCTTGCTGGTCACTTAATCAACCATGCAGATTGGAACAGGCGGAACAGGTTGGGTTTACAGCTATAAAAACCAGCCGACCTTAGCTTTGACTTTTAAAATTATTCTCATTCCCTGGAGGTTACACCCCAGCTCAAACCTTCTCTAGCATACATAGTGAGAGAACTGCCTCATGTATTATCTCATATTCTTAAGAGAATACACTGTCATCTTTGCCTGAGTCAAGAAGAGCCCCTGGCAGCATGGACTCTGTTACTATTTATAAAGCATGTTTTATACATCCTAGAGGGTGCCAAATGTATTAAGTCAATGAGAGAGCCATTTGCACAACGCATATGGGATCAGGATATAAAATGATTTGAAGTCCTTTTTTGGTACAGAGAATATTTTTATGTTATATAAAATGTATAGATCAGCTTGCAAACAGAATTTTTAAAATTCTGGCAAATTGTTTTTTTATAAGAACCATTCCTCTCGGATCTTTCCTTATGCTTGCCTCTGATGAAGTGGGTTGCAAATAGAGGTTAGCAAAGCCCTGTGCTACCCTCTATTTTTAAAACATCCCAGCTCATCATAGCCTGCTCAGGATGAAATCCCAACACTTTCGCACATGCTGTTCCCTTTTCCTTCTTCTAAGTCTGGTCCCAAACCCCCTCTGTCACTTTATCTCCTGCCTCTTTACTCCTTTCTTCATAATCCACTATGGATTATGACACTTTACATGATAATTGGTTTAAATATCTGTCTCTTACTCCCCATAATTTCTTTTCTTTTTTTTTTTGTTAACCATAATATTGTGTCCTTCTCTTCTGCCTACATCTAAGAACCCAATATCTGGTATATAGTATACATGCCAGATATTCTTAGTATATATAGCAGATATTATTTATATATACTTGTTATTTATAATAGCTAATATAAGAATGGCTAGCATTACTATGTTCTAAGAGCTTGGCATGTGTTACCTCATTTAATCCTCGCAACATTATGAGATTGATACTATTATCATCCCTGTTTAGTAGATGAGGAAACTAAAGCACAGAGATTAAGCAACTTGCTCAAGAGTATGACAAAGGATAGGTGGCAGAACAGGGAGCTGAGCTCAGGTGGTGAACCTGAGCCTACACTGAGTTAAATTACCTGGATGGCTCAGCGCCCGTAGCACAGTGGTTATAGCACCAGTCACATACACCGAACCCAAGGTGTTCAAACCCAGCCCGGGGCCAGCTAAACAACAATGACAACTGCAACAAAAAGTAGCCAAGACTGTGGCGGGCACCTGTAGTCCCCAGCTACTTGGGAAGCTGAGGCAAGAGAATTGATTAAGCCCTAGAGTTTGAGGTGGCTGTGATCTATGATGCCACTGCACTCCACTGAGGGCAACAAAGGGAGACTTTGTCTCAAAAAGAAAAAGAAAAAGAAAAAGAAAAGAAAAGAAATTCATTGGAAAGTGAAAAGCATTCACCATGTCATTGGGACAGAGACCTCATTTGGAGAAGTTGTATAGTTTGCTTGGTAGGTACATGGGCTCTGTAGACTAACTACTTTTATTTAAATTCTCTTCTCACCAT
Source organism: Galagoides demidoff (assembly GCA_963574575.1). NCBI lineage: Eukaryota > Metazoa > Chordata > Mammalia > Primates > Galagidae > Galagoides > Galagoides demidoff. Next base: position 17,220 of record CAUYQV010007465.1, read on the forward strand.
TAGCAGTGTTGTGAATTTGGAAGAGCTATTTAACTTTTCTAAGGCTGTGTTTCCCCATCCATAAAATGTGGATAATAGCACCCCCAACTTGATAAGATTGTAGTGAACATTAATATAATCCTAGGCCCAGCAAGGGGGCTCACTCCTGCAATCCTAGCACTCTGGGAAGTTGAAGTTGGAGGATTGCTTGAGCCCAGGAGTTCGAGCCCAGCCTGAGCAAGAGCAAGATCCTGTCTCTACTAAAAACAGAAAAATTAGCCAGGCATTGTGCTGGGCACCTATAGTCTCAGCTACTCGGAAGGCTGAGGTAGGAGAATTTCTTGAACCCAGGAGTTTGAGTTTGGTGTGAGCTAGGCTAACGCCACAGCACTCTGGCCTGGGCAACAAAGTAAAACTCTATCTCAAAAAAAAAAAAAATATACTCTTTATTAAGTCTTGACAACAGTGCCTGGCATATCATAAGAGTTCAATAAATACTGTATACACATAGATATTATTACCAGATCATAAAACCTGGACTTACTACTATCTATTTATTGTTGTGGAGTGAATATTTCAAATGCCTTAGCAAACAAGCTGTTCATTCTCCAGTTACCTGCTTTATGAAACATCTGTGTATGTAAATATATACTGGCCACACATACATCCAATGTGACTATGAAATTCCAAGTTTCCTAATCTAACTAGACAGCCTCCTGAAGGGTATTCTGCATTAGTCATATTTGTTAGGGGTTTGAGAGAAGCACCAAGCAGGGCCTCAGTGTCTCTGTACACCAGCTCTTGGGGACCTTCTAGTTCCAACATTCCATGAGTCAAAGAATATGGTGTCTCCTAGACTTCAGGCAAAGTATCAGAACCAGAAAGGAGCCAGAAAGGAGCCCCCCCTTTGACTGATCAGCTAAGACACACAGGCATCCAGCATCCAGCCTACCGAGCCTGGTCGGACTCTTCTCCCACGAGGAGGGAGTGGGGTAGGATTTTCTCATGACCTCATATCTATGCTTGTTTTATTTCTAGTGAGTCCAGGCAGCTGTGCCCTGAAAAAACAGCTCTGACAAGAGAAATACGATCTCTCTTTCATCACCAAAGCTCTGAGCTAAAGCCACAAGTAAACTGAACTTCTGAAAACAAAAGGAAGAGATGAGGCAGGACAATTGAGAAGAGTGCTGGAGGACGGAGAGAGGCAGAGTGAACAGTGCAAAACGTTCTCCAAGATGAGGTGGCAACAGACCGTGGCAGCAATGACATGAGTAAATGCCAAGCCCTGGCTTGCATGGGTGGGGAGCTCACCTCCTCTGCCCCAACTCGAGGCAGGGCTACTTGCCGACCAGTCTTAGTGGCAGCTGGCCTGATAGTAGTCATGCTTTACTGATGAGGAAGGCATGGGGACACCGTAAGCTGCCTGGGATTGTGTGCCCCAGCAGAAGGCTGTGAGAACCCACCATGTTTCCTGTCACTTCAGAGGAAGTAGTCGCTGAGAAGGCTCATAGCATCATAGATGTGAGTGTTGGAAGGAAATAGCCAGCTCTGCTCCATCATTTTACCTGGGGTGGAACTAAGGGTCAGAGTGAATCCATTAATTCAGGGGCAGAGCGTAACTATTAGTCCATCAGCCTGTTCTGTCCCCCTCCTGCAGATGACTCACACATGGCCCTTCCAATCTACCCTCCAGTGATGCCGAAACAGTGCGGGCTGCATGCCAGAGCTGTAACACCCCTGGCAGGCAGCAGAGTGGAGAGGATGTACCACAGCAGTACACAGGGAACACGAGGTGGGTGTTCTTCCACCCACGTGTACAGACTGATCTCACTTAGGATCCATATATGGAATTAACTTTCTTGCCAAAAGAGACCGCAGAGCTCCCAGAACAGAGAGAAAACTTCCAGGGCTATAGCACCTGGGGATAGGCTTTCGGTGATCAAGCAGATGGAGGGGCCAATAAAGTTGCCAAGCCTTTTTGCTATATGTGGCTAATGCTTCTGAACATTTTCTTAGCAAGAAAAGAAAGACAATCAATATCAGAATGCTTCTAGTGACTTTTCTTGAGTACTTACTATATGCCCGGGATGATTATTTCATCCTCAATGCTACCACCATTTGAAAGAGGAAGAAATTGAGGCACACAGAGGTTAAGGAACTTGCTTAAAGCCTTGTAAACAGTAAATTATCTGACTTTGTAACCCAATTCTCCATCATGCTCTTCTTGTTAACTCTTTTATAAGACTGTGGGTAATTTTTGCCTTGTAGTATGGATTTAATTATTCTCATCAAATTCTCTTCACTACATCAAGTCTCATATTAAAGAATCTCTGCTGGTATTATTATTGATCAATACCCGAATCAAATATCTTTCTAACAGTTCGGATGCTGGCGTTCACTTAATTTGCATTTCCTACAAAATGTTTCCTTGACAAAGACTTCTTTCTATTTGAATGTGCTATAGGTTACATAATCGATGTTAGCATGTTGGTATATTTCCTTTCTGGATTTTCCTTTTTGTTTAACATAATAAAAACCATAGGGCACATCCAATTTCTTGACTACTCCCTCCCTTCTAATTGTATAATGTAGTGTTGTGGGCGGCTGTGTGGTCTTTAGAACCACGATTTTTCAATGAATGAATAACATTTCGTTAAGTAGCCCTATCGTTATTTGCTCATGACAATAAATAAACAGGGCACCTAAAACCCTACAATGAGTTATTTGGGCTGTTTCCAAATTCCTTTTATGTTCAATCACTGCAGTATACTTAATCTTTTCTTTACTTACCAAATTCCAGGTTAGCAGAGTTTTAATTCTCTTGAGGAGGCAGGGTTTGTGTCTTTGCAAGTTTTGGGGGGAAGAATTTAAGGAAATGCAGCTGGATCAGATCATGGGCCAACCCAGAAGTCTCAGTAAATTCAGTGAACAACATGAAAGACTCATGTAATTTAGTTGCAACAAGAAAGCGGTTGACGAACCAACTAAGAGAATGTGTATGACGCAGAGATTTAGGAAAGCCAGAACCATCGCTAGGTCTCAGTGTCCCAACTGGAGAGAAAACTCTCATGTCACAGGAACACTGGCTACCAGTCTGCACAGAAATGGTTTTTCTTGGGGGGACACATTAATTGTGTTTCCCAGATTATTCAGGGGATTCTTAGGTCTTTGTAGTATCCAAAACTCATAGCAGGCACACACATACACATCATCTGGAAAAACCCTTTCCTGCTCATTCACATAGCTAAGGTGGGAGACCTTGGGTTAGGATCTCAGTTTTATCCCTTCTCAGCAACATAACTGCTACTCAACATGACTATGTCTTAATTTTCTCACATATAAAATGGAAATCACATTTAAGGGAATGATTAAATGAATGAGTTTTAATTTTTTAAAAAAAAAGTAGTTTATACCCTGGTCCAGATGGCTTCACATCAGAATTCTATCAAACCTTCAAAGAAGAGCTTATACTCATACAGCAGAAATTATTCCAAAAATTTGTGAAGGAAGTAATCTTCCCCAACACGTTCTATGAAGCAAACGTCACCCTAATACCAAAACCAGGAAAAGACCCAACTAAAAAGGAAAACTTCAGACCAATTTCACTAATGAATATAGATGCAAAAATTCTCAAAAAAATCCTAGCCAATAGATTACAGCTTCACATTAAAAAAAAAATCATACATCATAATCAAATAGGTTTCATCCCCAGGGATGCAAGGCTGGTTTAACATATGCAAGTCCATAAATGTAATTCACCATATCAACAGAAGCATTAAAAAAGACCAAAAAAGACCATAGAAAAACCATTCGGTAAAATTTAGCATCCTTTTCCAATTACAACATTTAAGAATATAGGCATAGGTGGCACATTTCTTAAACTGATTGAAGCTATCTATAACAAACCCACAATTAATATTATACTGAATGGAATAAAACTGAAAGCTTTTCCACTTGGAACTGGAACCAGACAAGGCTGTCCAGTGTCGCCACTACTATTCAACATAGTGCTGGAAGTTCTAGCCAATACCATCAGGCAAGAGAAGGAAATAAAGGGCAACCAAATGGAGGGAGAGGAGGTCAAACTTTTGCTCTTTGCTGATGATATGATCTTGTGCTTAGAGAACCCCAAGCACTCAACCACAAGACTGCTGGAAGTAATCAAAAAATACAGTAATGTCTCAGGATATAGGATCAATGTCCACAAGTCAGTAGCCAAGATGAGAAGCTAATCAAGGACATAATTCCCTTCATAGTAGATTAAAAAAAAAATACTTACGAATATACCTAACAAAAGAGGTGAAGGACCTTTATAAAGAAAATTACAAAACCCTAAGAAAAGAAACAGCAAAAGATATTAACAAATGGAAGAAGATACCATTCTCATGGCTTGGAATAATCAATATTGTTAAAATGTCTACATTTCCCAAAGCAATCTGCAGATTCAATGCAATCCCCATTAAAATACCAATACCATACTTTCAAGATTTGGAAAAAATAATTATCTCTTTTGTATGGAACCAGAAAAAACCCTTATATTATACTGAATGGAGTAAAACTGAAAGCTTTAACTGATTGCAAAGGCAATCCTTAGTAATAAAAACATAGCCAGGGGCATCAGCCTACCAGGCTTTAGGCTGTACTACAAGGCCATAGTGATCAAAACAGCATGGTATTTGGCACAAAAATAGAGATGCAGACATTTGGAACTGAACAGAAAACTATGAGATGAAATTGATATCTTATAGCCACCTGATCTTTGATAAACCAAATAAGAATATACACTGGAGAAAAGAATCCCTATTCAATAATAGACTGAAACTGGACCTGTACCTTTCACCACTCACAAAAATTGATTTAAGATGGATAAAAGATTTAAATCTAAGACTTGAAACAACAAAAATCCTCATGGAAAGTGTGGGAAAAACACTTGAAGATATCAGTCTGGGGAAAGATTTTATGAAGAAGCCTTCAGTGGCAATTCCAACAACAACAAAAGTAAACAAATGGAACTTAAGTAAACTGAATAGTTTCTGTATAGCTAAGGAGACAACAACCAAAGCAAATAGACAACCATCAGAATGGGAAAAGATATTTGCATGTTATGAATTGGACAAAAACTTGATAACTAGGAACTACAGAGAACTCAAATTAGTCAACAAAAAAAGACCCAACAATCCCATATATCACTGGGCAAGAGACATGAATAGAACCTTCTCTGAAGAAGACAGATGAATGGATAACAAGCATATGAAAAAATGCTCTCATTCCTAATCATCAGACAAATGCAAATCAAAGCCACTCTGAGATAAATAAATCTAACCCCAGTGAGAATGGCCCACATCACAAAGTCTCAAAGCTACAGATACTGGCATGGATTTTGAGAGAAGGGAACACTTTTGCACTGCTGGTGGGACTGCAAACTTATACAACCTTTTTGGAAGGAAGTATGGAGAATCCTCAAAGAAACTCAAATTAGACCTCCCATTTGATCCTGCAATCCCATTACTGGGCATCTACCCAGAAGAAAAAAAATCATTTTATCATAAAGATATTTACACTAGACTGTTTATCGCAGCTCAATTTACAATCACCAAAATGTGGAAACAATCTATATGCCCAACAATCCAGGAATGGATTAACAAGCTGTGGTTATGTATACCATGGAAAACTATTCAGCCATTAAAAGAGATGGAGACTTTACATCTTATGTATTAACCTGAACTGAGGTGGAACACATTCTTCTTAGCATAGCATCGCAAGAATGGAGAAGCAAGACCCTAACATACCCAATTCTAATATGAAGGTAGTAGATGACCTAATACATGGTGGGGGGTAGGGGAATAAGGGAGCAGGGAGAGGGGAAGAGGGAGGGGTTTGAGGTATCACAGTATATGGCACATTTCTTAGGGGCAGGACACAATCATAAGAGGGGCTTTACCTAACAAATATAATCAGTGTAACCTAATTCTTTGTACCCTCTATGAATCCCAAACAAAAAAAAAGAAGAAAAATTTTTTTAAAAAAAGGTACTTTAAAAATCACAAGACTGTATATAAATGTAGCTTTTAGGTGTTTTTAGGTCATGTGGAAATGCCAACTTCATTTTATAATCATTAACCATCTTAGATGCTTAGGGTAGAAGGGGTTATGTACCCATCCTCCAGAACAGCTGTTTTCAACCTGTGGGTCATGACCCCTTTGGGGGTTGAACAACCCTTTCACAGGGGTCACCTAAGACCATCCTGCATATCAGATATTTACATTATGATTCACAGCAGTAGCAAAATTACAGTTATGAAGTCACAACAAAAATAATTTTATGGTTAGGGGTCACCACAACATGAGGAGCTGTATTAAAGGGTTGCGGCATTAGGAAGGTTGAGAACCACTGCTCTAGAAGGTATCTTATACTCATTTAATAGTTTGAAATTTTTCAGATATGAGATACTGATGAATGATTTATTCCCCCCAGCCTGCCCTAGTGGTGCCAGAGTCTGAGCACTATGCCTACAGGGGCCTAAGCAGCTTTTCTGTTGCTAGGCATCCAGAAGGCCCCCCTACCTTCCAACCAGGAAGATGAGAGTCCATTTTCCCAATTACTTATCCACCATGCCTGGAGATATTTAAGCTTGTGCACGTCCATTCTGGGAAGTCATAATTGAACCTTGGCAGTCTTTCTCACTTCCTTGCTCATCCACACAATAAATTCAGTTGCCAAATTCCTTAATTCCATCCTTTCAATTGAGTGTCTCTTTTCTAGTTTTATGGCTGCTGCCTATACTCTGTCCACATTACCTCTTGCCTTGTCTATTGCCATAGCCTCCCTGGCCCCCCTGCTTCCAGTTTTTCCTCATTTTAATCCATCTTATACATCACTTCCAGATTGATTAGATTCTTAAAATACTATGTTTTACCTCAAAATAATTTATTGTCTCCAAGCTCCTTGATGAATTACAACTCTTCCAACATGATATTTAATGCCCTCTACATCATGCCCATGTAGCAGAGACCACTAATTTGTTCTCACTCTCCTCAATAATAGATAGCACTTCCTCTGCTGAGTGCTAGCCACTGCAAGGACTGCATTTCCCAGCCTCCCTTCAGTTACATGTAGTCACATGACTGAATTCTGCCAATGAAATACAAGTAGAAATGACCTGTGAAACTTCTGGGAAATGCCTTGGGGTAAAGATCCATGCCTTTCCCCCTGCTGCCTGGCACACAGGAGTGGTGGCTGCATGAGTCATCTTGAAGCCACCTGCTAAGGATAACAGAGCAGTGATACAGAAGGAGCTGGTTCTCTGCCCCCGGGAACACCATGTCAGTCCTACATAGACTATTAAAAACAATTCTTTTTTAAACATATGAAAGTAAAAAATTTCTATCTTTTTTTAAGTTGTGTTTTTCTAAATATGCATTTTTACTAATAGATTTATTGAGATAGTCCCCTACCATAGACTTCACCTTTTGAAAGGGTCATCTTCTTGTGGATTTGGTTCCCTAGCCTTTGGGCCCATAACTTTTCTGTGTGTTTATCACAGTTAGCTTTGCTTAATAATTATTGTGCTGGGGGGCCTAATGTAGCCACACACAAACCTGTTCCTCCTCCCTCCTCCACCTCTCCACCTAAGACACAAAGGATCTGGCTAGTCCATCCCCTGAGAATTTGGTGCCTAACTTTCCAAGCAAGCTATAGAGTCCACCCCATATAAAAGGGGTCTATAACTTCCCCCAGGGAGAGGTGCCACCTTTGCACTGCTCAGGCAGGTCACCCTCCCCTTTTCAATAAACGTGGCCTCGTCTCTGGGCACCATAATTTATACCTTTCATTAAGTATCTGTCACATTTCCTCTACTCATAACCTAGAGTACATGGCACATGTAGGTGCCTGATATTTTATTTGTTAACTTAAGACTTTGTGTCTTATATTTGTAAACACAAAAAATATTAGTTCAGTTGATATTCCAAAATGAGAAAAATTCAAACCTATTTGAGAAAACCTTGCATACTATGACTTACTATATTTCTAGAAAATGAAACTTCTATTCAAGGCAACACAATGAATTTAAAGAAGATTAACAAAATTTTTTTTTTTTTTTTTGAGACGGAGCCTCAAGCTATCCCCCTGGGTAGAGTGCCATGGCATCACAGCTCATAGCAACCTCCAACTCCTGGGCTCAAGCGAGTCTCCTGCCTCAGCCTCCCAAGTAGCTGGGACCAC
>CAUYQV010007466.1:0-13432 GCA_963574575.1 Galagoides demidoff
TGATGCCACATCACTCTACCGAGGGTGACATAATGAGATTCTGTCTCAAAAAAAAAAGAGAAGGCTCAGTGCCTGTGGCTCAAGTGGCTAAGGCGCCAGCCACATATACTTAAGGTGGCGGGTTCGAATCCAGCCCAGGCCTGCCAAACAACAATGATGGCTGCAACCAAAAAATAGCCAGGCATTGTGGTGGGTGCCTGTAGTCCTGGCTACTTGAGAGGCTGAGGCAGGAGACTCGCTTGAGCCCAGGAGTTGGAGGTTGCTGTGAGCTATGATGCCACAGCACTCTACCCAGGGGGACAGTTTGAGGCTCTGTCTCAAAAAAAAAAAAAAAAAAAAGAGAAGAAGAAGTGAGATGGAAGGAGAAGAGGTGGCCAGAGGATACTTGGATGTAAGGTTGCGCATGCCACTGGCCTAAGCAAGAGTGAGACCCTGTCTCTAAAAAAATAGAAAAATTAGCTAGGTGTTGTGGCAGACACCTGTATCCCAGCTGCTTGGGAGGCTGAAACAGGAGGATCTTTTGAGCCCAAGAGTTTGAGATTGCTGTGAACTATGATATCACCTCTACCCAGGGTGACAGAGTGAGACTCTGCCTCAAAAAAAAAAAAGAAAAAATGCATGTCATTGTCATGAAGATGAGGTTCAGGATGTGCCAAGGGTGTGGGTAGCTAAACAGAGTGGAGATCAAGGGCCCAAGAGGCCAGATTCCTGGAAGCATGATTGCTGTGTGCTTGGCAGTCCCCATGGAGAGTGACAGCAGTAGCCCAGAGAGAGGATGAGAAAGAAGGCACAGAAATCTTCAAGAAACTTGCCTCTCCCCCTCTGGAATGTCATCTCCTTGAGAACAGGAGCAAGGCTGTCCTAAGCACCGCTATGTCCCCAGAGCCTGGCATGGAGTAGGCACCTGGCAAAACTCCCATGAAGGAAAACACCTGATATGTCATTTGATCTCTATACTTTATAACTGATGAAACTTGAGGTCTAAGTTTCCCAGAATTGTTGTCAAATTGAGTCTCAGCAGGGAACAAGTGTTCTGGCATGTACGTATCAGAAATCCCTTCCACAGCTGGGTACCTATAGCTCAGTGGTTAGGGTGCCAGCCACATGCTCCAGGGCTGTTGAGTTTGAACCCAGCCTGGGCCTGCTAAACAAAACAAAATGAAGAATAATAGCTGGGCATTGGGCAAGCACCTGTAGTCCCAGCTACTAGGGAGGCTGAGGCAAGAGAATCACTTGAGCCCAAGAGTTGGAGGTTGCTGTGAGCTATGATGCCACGGCACTGTAGAACTCCTTCCACCTCTCCCCATCCATGCCTTCTCCCCAGCTCGGGCTTCCTGCTCTCCAGTTTGGCTCTCCAATTCAGCCTCCACACTGCTCCTCCCCTGAGGATGAGACCCAGTGCAAGCTCCCCAGGGCTCTTCATGCTCCATGCCTTCTCTCCACCCCTCAGATCTCCCTCATGTCCACGTTCTCCTCCTTGCCTCTGAGGGCTTGTCCTCTGTCTAGAAGCTGGGGCTCACTGCTTGCCCAGTGGAGCTCTCCCTGCCCTCCAGCTCCATCCAGAGGGCGCCCCTCCCACCAGCAGGCCTGACTGCTTGTGTCACTCTTGCTTGCTGTGCAGGGACACATGGAGCCATAATTGTCTATAGTCTGTCCACCTGCTCCAGTGGCAGAGGTCAGGCCTGGGTCATCTGTGTCCCTAGAGGCCGCCACAGGGAACCAGTGTTTGTGGCAGTGAACTTGAGTGACCATCTGTGTGTCCATGTAGAGCCAGGGGATGAAGTGAGGAGGTGTGGGCTCTGGCCACAGGAGGACCTGGGAGGGCAGGCTGGAGCTGTGGACTATTTTTTTTTTTTTTTTAGAGACAGTCTCCCTTTGTCACCCTCAGTGGAGTGCCGTGGGTTATAGCTCACAGCAACCTCCAGCTCTTGGGCTCAGGGATCCTCAAACTTTTTAAACAGGGGGCCAGTTCACTGTCCCTCAGACCGTTGGAGGGCCAGATTGTGGGCCCAGGATGGGTCAGCTGCTAAGCAGGACAGGTAGCGGCGGCAAAAACACCCAGCAGGCTAGATAAATGTCCTCAGCAGGCCACATGTGGCCTGCAGGCCGTAGTTTGAGGACCCCTGGTTAGGTGATTCTCTTGCCTCAGCCTCCCAAGTAGCTGGGACTATAGGCACCTGCCACAATGCCTGGCTATTTTTTGTTGCAGTTTGGCCAGGGCCAGGTTTGAACCTGCCATCCTTGGTATATAGAGCTGGTGCCCTACTCACTGAGCCACAGGTGCCGCCCTGGAGCTGTGGACTTTATTAATCAGCAAATCTGTACACTGTATACTGGGGGAGGGAAGGGCAGGGTATGGGGTCCTCCCTGCCTTGTCTTATAGGCCAGAGTAGACACAGCGCTGTGTTGCAGTGCAGGCCCACTGTTTGCCAGCTGGCCCACCCTTCTGTCCCAGGCAGAACACCCCTCTCATCCAGACACAACTCTGCATAGTGTTCAGGGCCGGTCACAGGGGGCAGGGCCCTTCTTCCGCTCTCGACTCAACAGCGTCACCAGCTTGGCCTTGAAGCCTGCCTGAGTGCCAGGACGGCTGGTGGCTCCTGCATTTTCCAACTCCAGCTCCAGCAGCCGCCGGTACTGGGCCTCCAGGCTACTGTCGTTGGCTGGGCTGGGCCAGCTCAGGTCCTCACTGTTGTGGTAGATGGGACTGGCTAAGGGGCTGTGGCCACTGGGACTTTCCTGAGGCTCAGGGACTGCATCAGGTGGTGAGGGACCAGCCTCAGGTACATTCAGGTTCTCATAGAGGTGCTCGGTGGCAGCAGGGGGCCCACTGGCCCTCTTGCACACTGCTGCATATAGTGCGGCTGGCTCATCTGGAGCAGGGCCCAGCAGTAGTGGCAGGCTCTGGGGTCCAGGCTCAGCCAGGCGCACCCTCCTGGAGGTGGGTGGCCCAGACCCCACTGGTACCTCCCGCAGCTCTCCCGGGGCGTCCAGTGAGGGTAAGGAGGTGGCTCGGGGGAGGGGACAGGGCCAGGGCCCCTTCAGCTCTGAGGGCAGCCGCTCTCGTTGGCGGGATATGGCAGCGGCCACATGCCCACACAGGTCAGGGGCCTGGGGACTGCTGAAGGCAAAGAGGCCTTCACCTGAGTCACAGCGGCGGCCAGCCTCAAAGGAGAACACGCCCTGGGCACAGGCAACAGCATGGATTAGTTACAGAAGGGCTAAGGCACCACCACCCCCTTCCCATAGGGACTGGTACCTCACCTTGTCTGAGCCAAACTTGCGCAGGAAGCGGTAGGGCCAGCTGTAGAGGGCCTGAGAGCCAGGAGCCCCCTTTAGCTGGATGGCATCCTCACCCAGTACCAGGAGATAGGGCCCCTTCAGCTGACAGCGGGTAGCAGCCTCTGTCCTCTGTACCACCACTGGAAACTCTCCCACTGCATAGCCAGTGAGGGTGGCCTGTCAGTCCCTCAAAGCTCCTAGCCACGGGTTAGTGGGGCTGAGGCTGCCAGGCGCCCCCTTGACTCACCTTCCTGCCATGAAGAGTAGATGGAGTTTTCCTCCATGGGTATGAGGCCCCTCTTGGGAGACTCAGCCTCCCCTGATCCTGAGGAGGACTGCCCTGTGCCCTGGGGAATGAGATCAAGTAAAAGGTTGAAATCCACCTCATTCCTTGTCTGCACCACCTCTCCTGGGTCAGTATCCCAGGACTCCATGGCAAGCAAGGGCTTCCAGGGACCTCAGCACCAGTCTCAGCTTTGCCCTGACACTCTCATGAGCTCAGGCCACTCTGAGATGTTCCCCCACCTGCCAAATGAGATGGCAATCCCACCCGGCACCACTTGAGGGCGCTGAGCAGAGAAGAGGTGCTGTGGTTTGAGGGTGTCTGAGAGCGGCAAATCCTGGGCATATGAGAGCTGTCCCCCATAGCTGTTGAGCTTGGCCAGGAACAGGCTTTCTGACAGCTGGGAACAAAGAAGAGGCAGTGGAGGTAGGAGTGAGCAACACTCCCAGACTTCTTCCTCCAAGTCACTGCAACCACCTGCCCTGCCCCTGCTTCTTTGACTTTTTCCTCCACCCTTTTGTTCCCTCATCTCTAGTCCTTTAACATGTCCTGACTCTCTCTGACTCTCAGCACCTCCACCGTGACCACCTTTGCTCACAGCAGCATGACCAGGGGCAAATGCAGCAAAAGCAAGAGCTTCCTCACTGGTCCCCTTATTTTTGTTCATTTACTTTAAATATATATATATATATATATTTTTTTTTTTTTTTTAGAGACAGAGTCTCATTTTATTGCCCTCAGTAGGTGCCACAGCTCACAGCAACCTCCAGCTCTTGGGCTTAGGTGATTCTCTTACCTCAGCCTCCCAAGTAGCTGGGACTACAGGTGTTCGCCACAACACCTGGCTATTTTGTTGTTGCAGTTTGTCTAGGGCTGGGTTTGAGCCCGCCAAACACCCCTGGTATATGGGGCCAGCACCCTACTCACTGAACCACAGGAGCGGCCCTACTTTTTTTTTAATGAGATAAAACATACAAAACATAAAATTGACCATTTCAGCCATCTTAAGGTATATAATTCAGTGCTCACAGGTTGTGCAGTTATCACCACTATCAAGTTCTAAAAAGTTTTCATCACCCCAAATGGAAACCCTGTGCCCCTGGCCACCGGCAGCCATATTCTGTACATTTCATATAAATAGAATCATATAAAATATGACCTTCTGTGTCTGGCTTCTTTCACTCAGCATTATATGTTCAAGGTTCATCCTTGTTGCATAGGTTAGTACTTTATCCCTGTTTGTGGTTGAATAATATTTCACTGTGTGGACAGACCACATTTTGTTTACTCATTTGCCAGCTGATAGCCATCTGGGTTGTTTCCACCTTCTATCAATTGTGAATAGTGCTGCTGTGAACATGGTTGAGCAAGTTTTTTTTTTTTTTTTGAGACAGAGTGTCATTTTGTCACACGCGTGGTGTTATAGTTCACAGCAACCTCAAACAAAGTCTTGGGCTTAAAAGATTTTCTTGCTTCAGCTTGCTTCAGCCTCCCAAGTAGCTCGGGTACCTGCCACAATGCCTGGCTAGTTTTTTTTGTTTTTTTTTTTTGAGACATTCTCAACCTGTTGCCCTGGGTAGAGTGCTGTGGCGTCACAGCTCACAGCAACCTCAAACTCTTGGGCTAGCGATTCTCTGGCCTCAGCCTCCCAAGTAGCAGGGACCACAGGCACCTGCCACAACACCTGGCTATTTTTGTTGTTGTTGCAGTTGTCATTGTTATTTTAGCTGGTCAGGGCCGGGTTCAAACCCGCCAACCTCGGTGTATGTGGCCAGACCCCTACTCACTGAGCTATGGGCACCACCCACACCTGGCTACTTTTTAGAGATGGGGTCTCCCTCTTGCTCAGGCTGGTTTCAAGCTCCTGAGCTCAGAAGATCCACCTGCCTTGGCTTCCCAAAGTACTAGGATTATGGGCATGAGCCACCATGCCCTGCTGTTGTGCAAGTTTTGTTTGAACCACTGTTCTAATTCTCTTAGGTATATACCTAGGAGTTGAATTGCTGGGTCATGTGGTAACTGTTTAACTTTTTGAGGAACTGCCAGACTCATTTCCTTTTAGGCCATAACAAGACCCTGTGAGGCTTTATACCTGTCAGTGCCTAGCTTAAACCTTCAAAAAGTCTTCTCCTCTCACTCAGAACAAAATTCCAAACCTTGCACATGGCTGAAGTAGTTCCAGTCAGCTGCTGCCCACACCCACCCATCTAGCCATGCCAGCCTTCTGCCCCTGAATATCCTACACTTTATCCTGGCCCCAAACCTTTGCCCACATTACAACTTCCATTCACGACTTCTCAGACAATCTCGGTGTCTGGGACACTCTCTCCTCAAACCTGCCTCATATGCTCTCCACGTCTTTAGGCCCATTGTCTCCTCCTCTGAGAGGCCTTCCTTGACCACCCTGCCAATACTACCCCCTCTTCACTTTCTCTATAGTACCTGCTTCAGACCATCCAAGAATCATTATATGGGTTCCTGGGTTGTGTCCTAGTTGTATAGTTGTGGGGTGCTTACAGAGTGACAGGGTGTGTATGAGCATGAACAAGGGGCCTCCAACCTGATGGCTCTGCCCACCTCATGCTTACCGGGAAGGCCAGCTGGCAGATGGGACCTATCCATGCCTGGCGGTCCTGTGCAGCTAGCAGGTGGCTTCGCTCAGTGGTGGTGAGCATGAAGGCACCAGTGTCCCGGGGGCAGCTCTCACCATCAGCCGGCAGCACGGAAACACAGTCAGCCAGGCGGATGACCCGACGCTCTCCACGCCGGCCAGGCCCTGCGGGCCTGTCACCTGCTGGCCCCAGGCCACCATCCCGGACTTCCCAGCTCTCTAGCCGAGCCACACCTGATGGGCCTCCTGCATACAGCAGAGCCCACACTTTCCGCCAGGACTTCTGCAGGAGAGGAGGGTGGGAGAGGAGATCCTTTGGGTGGTGTATTTTCCCTGTGGGGAAGCTCAGCACAAGCTGCTCAGCAAACACTCCCAGCCACCCAAGGGTCCTCTGTTTCCCCAACTCCTCAGGGTGCCAGGGGAGGAGGCCTTGCCAGGGCCAGTTGAGAGGGGAAGACTCACTGTCTGGAGTGGGTCAGTTCCGGGTTCAAATCCCACCCTACCCTTTCCTGTGACCCCCCATAAGCACTTAGTGCAGTGGTTCTCAACCTTCCTAATGCTGCAGGCCTTTAATACAGTTCCTGTGGGTTATGACCCACAGGTTGAGAACCGCTGCACTAGTGTCTTTACCTCTCAAGTCTGTGAGAACATAAGGCTGGGGCTGCTACTGGATTATGTCTCTAAAAAACCTAGGGGCTGGGACCCAACCACTTGCCACTGCCATTAAGTTGGTGCTCCCTCACCCAGCAAAAAGGGACCCTGGGGTCATGGGCCACAGGCCATGTGGTGGGGTGGGAGGGAGGCATGAGCCTCATATTGGCAAGGAAGGAAACATGCAAATAGCTTTGAGCAGAGGAAACTGGCCGACCGTTTATCAGCCCAGGCAGCAGTTACAGCTGAGTTGTGGGGGTGCAAGGGCTGCTATCCACAAGAGGTGACCTCCCCATCTCCTCACTCCCAGCGCTAGGAGCCAAGACCTCTGCTGCAGGTGGGGGTCTTTTTCTGGAGGCTCCTCCAACTCAAGTCTCAGCCCTCTCTAGGGGATTTGATGCTACATTTAGAAGGGTCAGAAGGCTGTTAGGCTTTCCCAGCTCAGAGGTTTGATTCTTAGGCCCTTACCCAATCCTGTATTCCCTGTCTTTAAATGAGGTCCCCCTGGCTCTCCCAGGCAGAGAACCAGGCTCTGTTCCACTTCCTGACCCAGGTTGGCTTGCCCACCCAATGCTCTTCCCAAGACTCCTAAGTCTTGGTGGGCTACCAAAGGCCCAGCCATAGGCTGCTGTCTCTGCCCCTCACTGTTTGTCCTAGGCAACTGCCTGCAGCCAGGTCTCCTCACCTTGCCAAACTTGATGTGCTGCTGGTAGAGGATGCCATCCTTGATAGGGGTCTCCAGAGACTCCATGACCACAGACAGGCCACAGAGCTGCCACTTTGAAGATCTGAGGAGACTGGTGACAGGCTGGACGGGAACTCCTCACACTTCCCCTTCTGGCCACTTCCCCTCCCTCTGTCCAGAGGCAGCTGTGGGGTGGGGGGAGGGTAGCCCAGGCTTCACCTAAAGGGTTGAGGGGTGGCACATGTTTCTTCTATATGGCTCTGGCTATTCCAAGGTGCCCATATCTGCCTGGAGGGATCCTCAGATCTCCTGAAGGCAATGACCCAAGCCTGCACCTGGGTCAGCTGGGTGTGAGCATCTGACCACAGGCTGGCTCCCTTGAGTCATGGGCTCTGACCCTCCCCCATCCTACCCAGAGCAGCCTGCAACCCTGCTTCCCTGCACCACTCCCTCCAGGAGCCTCCTCTAGCCTGGGTCCAAAGCCCCTGACTTCCTGGCTGAGTCCTGGTTTGAGAGTCACCAGCCCTGCTCTGCTCTTCTTTCTCTCTGTAATCTCACATTCTTTCTCTCTAAAATCTCTATCATGTTCATTTGTTCCTCATCCTCATAATTGCTGCCTACTTTAGCATCTTCTCTAGAACACTGCCCAACTAGGCCTACTGGGGCACTGTCCATCAACCCAAAATCAGGCCTATTTGCCCCTCCCTCAGGCCCAGCGTGGGTTCCTCAGCCCAGCACTCAGGGACCTGTGTTCTGGCCTCCACCCCTCCTAGTCCCATTTCCCCAGACCAGACCCTCTCAGGCACCCCTCACCACTATGTCACTCTGGTCAGTGGGTTGCCTCTTCCCCTGGAGCCCTTCATTGACTACTCCACACTGCCTGAGAGCACAAACGCTGGCTCTATACACACACAAGGCAGCCAGCCACATGAGGACTATACTCCTGAATGGTCTTGGCCATGTGAGTATGGGTAGCACGCCCCCAGTGGGCCCCTGGGAAGTCACATGCTTTTTTAAAGATTTGTTTCCTGCCAAGGGTCCCTTTTTTTTTTTGGTAGGAGACCGGTTTTAGGGCTACATATGTGAGTCAGAATTTTTTTTGGAGGGGGGACAGAGCCTCAAGCTATTGCCCTGGGTAGAGTGTGGTGGCATCACAGCTCACAGCAACCTCCAACTCCTGTGCTTAAGCGATTCTCTTGCCTCAGCCTCCCAAGTAGCTGGGACTTACAGGCACCCGCCATAACGCCCAGCTATTTTTTGGTTATAGTTGTCATTGTTGTTTGGCAGGCCTGGGCTGGATTCGAACCTACCAACTCTGGTGTATGTGGATGGCACCTTAGCCACTTGAGTTACAGGTGCTGAGCTGTGAATCAGAAGTCTAAAAACAGTCTCATGTCATTCATTCAATGCCAACCATGGGAAAGAACATGTGTAACCAGGCTGAGGAATGCCATTTTGGGGTCACGTATTTGGCCAAAAAATATTTGTTTGTTTGAGGAGATGGAGTCTCCCTAATAGTGCTCAAGCTGGGCTCAAGTGATTCTCCTGTCTCCTGAGTCTTGGGACCATAGGTATGTCACAACATCCGTGACCAGGAAACTTTCTAAGGGCCTCTTGGCATCTGATTCTGTGCCCAGGGCAGCCCAGGCAGCACTGAGCGCCAGCAGTCCCAGATACCAGGGTCTCTGCATTCTCATCGCCATTGCAATGAGGAAATCAGGGCTCCTAAAAATTTTTTTTTTTTTTTTGAGACAGAGCCTCAAGCTATCCCCCTGGGTAGAGTGCTGTTGCATCACAGCTCACAGCAACCTCCAACTCCTGGGCTCAAGCGAGTCTCCTGCCTCAGCCTCCCAAGTAGTTGGGACCACAGGTGCCCACCACAACACCCAGCTGTTTTTTGGTTGCAGCCATCATTATTGTTTTGGCGGGCCTGGGCTGGATTCAAACCCACCACCTTAGGTGTATGTGGCTGGCGCCTTAGCCAGTTGAGCCACAGACACCGAGCCAGGGCTCATAAAAATTAACTAACTTGCCCATGGCCACACACCAAGCAACAAACATGGTTTAAGCAACCCCTGTCCTACTGGGATAAGCATGTGGTCTTACACATAAAGTGCCTGGCCCAGAGCTGTGTGAACATGGCCTCTATCTCTTGCCAGATGCTGGAATCCTGGTTCCTCTGCTAGTGTCTTGTGACTACCATCAACATTTATTTGAGTCTGAGTCTGTCTCTCCCACTCATCTGCAAGCGTTCCAGGTAGCCACTCGCCTGGGTCTTTGTAGCCCAGAAGAGCACTGGGCAAAGCAGGGTCAGTGGGTTCTGTGGCCTAAATGGCAGTTCTATGGCATCTGCTGCCTCCTCAGTTGGCAGAGCTGAGGGTTCCTACTGGGAGCTTCAGGTTGGAGTGCCCTAGGCAGGAAACAGCCTCCCAAGGAATTACAGGAGTAGCCCCTGAAGCATCACACAGTTGACAAAAAAATCAAAGCTGGGGGTTAAAAGAGCCAGCAAGTAGACAAGAGAATGCAACCATTTCTCCTTGGACCACCAATGTGATCCCTTCTGGAGTCTTAAATTGAGGAGAGCCAGTGGAGACACCAAGTCCTCAAAGGAACCGAGGCTAGGAGGCTCCTTCCATAGCCAATCCCAGCAGGCAAGGTGGTGACAACAGTGGTGGGAGATGCCTTGCCTCATCTCTAGGGTGAGAGTCTACCCATAAGCCAGGGGACAGATGAGGTAAAACAGAGAGGACGGCCTGGGGCTAAGATAGAGGAGCTTTAATGGCAGCTGGGCAGAAGGGGAACAAAAATAGTAATTCTGGGGGGCATGGGGAATGGCAGCCAGGCCCAGCCTGGCTCAGCCCAGCCCAGGCCAGCTGGGCCCAAAGGATGCTGGCTTCTTGCCCAGGGAGCTGGTGTGTGTGTATAGGTGACTGGAGTCCTGGAGCCTGAGGCCTCTTGGTGGAGCTGGAAGACAGTTGGGTCAGAAGTCCATGGAGCTGTGGGCCAGGTAGTCCTTGCGGCCAATGTTGCTGACCTGCTTGGTTTGCATAGCCTCGAGTTTGGGGCAGTCAGTGATCCGATGGCCCAGGCCCCCGCAGAAGGCACAGCCGCGCTCTCCTGGGGAACAGGGGAAGAGTATCAGCAAGGTCACAGGCTATATCCTTGCCCTGACCTTGGGCCTCCTATTACTGATGCACAGCATGGATTTGTTGTGTGGTGCTCCTGCCTTCCTGCCCCCACTGTGGCTCCCCCCGACCCCCACCGTGCCTTGGGCGCTGCAGTTACCTCCAATGTCCAGCATGGATTCATCCCCGCAGTGCAGCACCTGCAGAACAGGTGGCACTTTCTGCTTGGCTTCCAGCAGCAGGGCTTTGAGATCCATCAGGACTGACTCATCTGGGAAGGCAGGGAGTCATCAGGCCCCACCCTGGGCCCTTTAACCAGAACCTGTGTGGCCACAGGCAGAGGACCCAAGGGACAGCTGAGGATGCTCTGGTGACAGACTCACCACAGGCCTTGTTGATGAAGGTGGTGGCGATGCCTGTGTTTCCTGAGCGCCCAGTACGGCCAATCCGATGCACTGTTGAAGAGAGGGACCCAGGGGCTAGAGACCTGGCCTGGTCCTTCCCCTGCCTGGTCCACATGCTGAGCTCCCCAGCTCCTACCATAGTTCTCAATCTCCTCGGGCATGTCATAATTGATCACATGCTGGATGGCAGGGAAGTCCAGGCCCTTGGAGGCTACGTCTGTGGCCACTAAGACATCCTTCTTGCCTTCTTGGAATGCCTCGATGGCCTTGGTTCTTTCCTCCTGATCTGGGGAAGGCCAAGTAGAAGCCATTAAAAACTACAGTAGGAGTTTGCTGAGTAGTGCTACGCCGGCCAGTCAGGGGAAGGGACTGGATAAGGGGCTGCTATGGTAGCAGCCTCTGTGCCAATGCTTAGGCCACCCTGACCTTTGCCTCCATGGATGGCCACAGCCTCAACCCCCTTGAGCAGCAGGTACTCATGGATGGCATCCACGTCTGCCTTCTTTTCTGCAAAGATGAGCACCTGTCCGAGAAGGTCAAATCCAGTCACGGTGGCTGACACTGCCTGGGCCTCCACCCAACCTTCTCTAATATGCTGTACCTCTACTCCCTCCCTTGTCCTAGGGACCTTGGGACCAGCCTGGCTGGTAGCACTCACAGGTGGAGGCGTCTTTTGCAGGCACTCGAGCAGGTACACCATCTTAGCCTCCTCCTTCACATATTCTACCTCCTGCAAACACAGGGACCAGGTCAGGTGATCCTGAGGTTAGGCTCAGCAGCCACGACCCTACCACAGGTCAGGCACCAATGGGGACCAGGAGGTGACCAGAAACCTCTTGCCACTGATGTCTGGGGACCTTAAAAATAGCCCTGGCTAAGGGCCAGAGGCTTTGAATGAAACCCCCAGGGCCCACAAAGTGGATCCCCTGCTCTTATCAGTTTCCAGGGAGCTTTGCCAGATCCAGGCCTTACAGGGAGAGACTAGCCATCAGGAGTCTGCCCACCTGTATAACATCCAGGCTGGCCGCCCCAGCACGACCCACATTGATGGTGACAGGCTTTACAAGGGCACTCTTGGCAAAGTTCTGAATCTTCTTAGGCATGGTGGCACTGAAGAGTAGAGTCTGCCGCTGGCCCTGAGGAAGGTGAGGGCCAGTGCTGAAGGCATGCAGGGCTTGGTGTGGCTGGGCCAAGGGCATGTGGAAGATGGTGTGTGGGGAAGCTTAACAAATGGGAGTAAGAGCAGAAGAGTGAGGCACTGCAGGGGGCAGTAGGAGCAGAGGGTGGGGCACGGCAGGGGTACAGGGCTCTCTGCAGTTAAATGTGATATGAGAGGGGGTAGGGTGATACAAGACTGCCTAGTCAGGCAGGAGACAGGCACCTTGAAATAGGAGAAAATGGTGCGGATGTCTCCCTCAAAGCCCATGTCAATCATGCGGTCAGCCTCATCAAGGGCCAGGTAGCGACAGATGTCTAGGCTGACCATCTTCTTTTGCAGCAGATCCATGAGGCGCCCAGGGGTGGCCACCATCATGTGTACACCACTAGGGACCAAGGAGAGACCCTGAGGTCAGGGCTACCTACTGTCATCTATCTAGAGATCAGCAAACACCCTGCCTCTGTTCTCTCTTCTGCCTTCCTTCCTGTCCTTCTCATGTGTGCCCTCATTACTCCCACCACCCTGCCCCATGTACAGCACACCTCTCTCTCCTAGAAGGCACTGCAGTTTTCTTGGCCACGGCTTATCCCAGCACACTCTTCCCTCTTCTTCTGGGTGATTCCTCTCACCCAGGATGACTGTTCTGACTCTCTCTAGCAATGCTTCATTTTATGCTTCCATAGTCCCTTTTGTAGGCCTCAGTGGGCTCCCTTTTCTGGTACACTAACTTCATCTTTTGTGTGTGTCTTCCCTGAGACTGCTAGGTTTGGCCTGTGAGCCCAGGGCCTGATCCAGAGCCTTTGGTGACATCTGTACTACATGGGATGGACACAGGTTGGATTGGCGATCCAGCCCTGCCCAGAACTCAGTTTCCTTGACTGACCACTACATGACCCTGACCTTCTTGGGCCCTCTACCTCTGTGCTTTTTGCCTAGATTACCTCTCTTCAAAATTCAGATGTCACTTCTACAAAATCTTCTCTGAGCACCTACCTCTCCGATGCCCCCAGCAAGGTGGGCCATTCTTTTTTTTTTTTTGAGACAGAGCCTCAAGCTATCCCCCTGGGTAGAGTGCCATGGCATCACAGCTCATAGCAACCTCCAACTCCTGGGCTCAAGCGAGTCTCCTGCCTCTGCCTCCCAAGCAGCTTGGGCCACAGGCCCCCGCCACAACGCCCGGCCATTTTTTGGTTGCAGCCATCATTGTTGTTTGGCAGGCCCGGGCTGGGGAT
>CAUYQV010007467.1:0-25322 GCA_963574575.1 Galagoides demidoff
CAGGAAAAATCTGACCCCTTAGGTATTTACTCACAATTAAAATGCAGCCTCACTGCTGCCATGTATCATCATTTGTAAGACGGACATTTGTTTATGTCTGAACATCTTTGCAATTGGGGCATGCCTTGAAGTACTTATGGCCTCCAGTCCCTCCCAGCCAGGCAGCGTCATGTCACTGCCCACTGGCCCCAGCTTTGCCAGAGCTTCTCCCACTGACTACTCACATACCAAGTGTGGTTACCATTTAAAGTGTCTTCAAACCAGAGTAGCAAAACGTTGTTGAAGTTAGATCATAGATTCTCAGGAGTTCATTATTCCATGATTTTTACTTTTTTATGTTTTAACATTTCCATAATAAAAAGGGGGGAAAGGGCCTCCAAAATATTATTTTAGATAAAAATGTTATTTTAGAAAATAACAAGAAAGCCCTCTTCAGGACTGATGAAAGAAAGATACCTACAGTTAGATGAAGCCTGTAGTATTTTGTTACTGAGATTGAAGGTTGGAGAAACTGCCTAGACTTTTGGAACTCTTGGAGTTCTTTTTAAAGAAATTTTGAAGGACAATAACCAAATCAACAGCTATGTTAAACTATCATAAAAACCGGGTGTCATGTTTCAAATAATGGTGCCTCTTCCCTTCAATGGTATCTTAGGGTCAATAAAACACAGTGTCCTATGTTAACTTTCTAATACAGTTTTCAAATATTATTTATGTAAAGAGATAAAGAGGTTTCACTCACCGAAGTCCTCCAGGAAGAATCCCATATTTACCTAGAAGAAATGTGTTAATAGGAGACACTACAGTGTTAGGGCTGAGACCGCGTGCTCTGAAACCCCCACTGCCTACGTTTCCATCCCAGCTCTGCCACTCACCAGCTGTCTGGCCTTTGCCAAGTTGTTTAGCACTTCTGTGCCACAATTTTCTCATCTGCAAAATGAGCATGATGAAAGTGGATCTTTTATGAAGTTGTGTGGAAATTAAATGAAATTTTACATGCAAAGAATTAAGCCTAGTACCTGGAACACAGGAAGTTTTCAATAAACTGTTATGTATGAATGAAAAGGAATTTGTTTACTCCTGGAAAAGAGGTGGGTTGGAGATGGATGGAGAATTCAAAGAGAAAGGCTAAGTGATAAGAGACCCTTTTCCTGAAAAGTGCCATGCATCATTTATTAGGGAAAATGTTGACATTAAAGGGGGGTACTAAGGGCAACAGGAAAAGGCACATGAATGCAGAAGTAGAAAGCCGAAGGGGGTCCTGAGAAAGTAAGTTCCCAGAATTCACAGAATCAAGTGAGAGGTATGGAATACTGCAGGCCATGCACTCTGGAGCTCTTTTAGGTTACATTATATTCTCCACCTGAATGAAACATGTTTGCTTTCCTCCTCCTCAAAGATGGCACATGGGTCCCATCTTGCCAGCTCTGATCAACTAGAGTGTTGTACTATGAAGGATTAGTTAGCAGTGTCTGCTCTGGGTACTAGAGGATTAAGTTAGTACATGAATAACATTTCAGCCACCTTGGCCTTGCGCCAGGCCTGTGTCCCCACAATATTAGAAATGAACACACAATCTCTCTGTTCCAAGTGTCTGATCTAGGACCCTGGCATCCAGGACAGCCCTCTTTAGACTGTACCCTAAGGTCAGAAAATTAGATTGAATTTAGGTGACAGATTCACAGAACATTCAACAAGTACTGCCACATAGGAATTCTCCAGCCCAAATCAAGAATCCAGCAGGCATCCAGGTAACTGTCAGCCAATAAAGGTATAAATATTCCATCCACAGGCAGAAAACTTGTAGCGACCAAATGAATTGTAAAATCCACATTGCTGGCTTGAAATATGTTCATTGAAATGTTAGAGAGAAAGGAAAGAGGACTCATGTGGACCTTAGAAATCTTTCTATTTGAATCTTTTATTGTACAGAAGAAGAAATAAGACCTGAAGTTAACAGAATGTCAGAGGTAAGTCCAGAACCTCAAGCTCCTGGGACATACCTTGCCCAGGACTTTAGTTTGTAATGTTGGAAGAGCAGGACTTGCCCAGGGATAAAGATTCCAGCCCCTCATGCTATCCTTTCTGCCTTCTCCTGCAACCCCAGGGAAAATTGGACCAACTGGGGAATTATCTGCTTAGAGACCATTGACTCTATGAAAAGCTCATCACTGTGCCATGTTAGAACGATCCATGTGTGTTTCCTCTGAGTTCCAAGCCCAGAGGAATTGTCTCAAACTGTACATATTATAACCCCAATTCAGAATTTAATAGTAGACTGCAGAAGAGATTCTAGATCATGAAGTCTTAAAATGAGCAAGTCATCATTTCTGCTTGAAATGGAAGTTCTTGCCCAAGCCTATCCCCAGTGGTGCACTGTGTTTTTTTATGTACCTCCCCTAGAAAACTCCTTTCAAATATACATATGCTATTTTTGAGGTCTTCTCTCAATTCATTATGGAATGCACAGAGAATAGACAGGGTCCTCAGATGAAACATCCAGAGAAATTCCTGAGTTTTTCTCGCTTTATGGTTGGTGAGAATCAGAGGCTGCTTCTTACGTGTACCACAGATCACTTTCCACTCCCCTGTTAGTAGGCACTTGGTTAGCTCCAGTTTGGGGAAATTCTGAAAAAAGCTGCTACTGGCAGTATTTATTGTTTGTTCATATTTCCTGATACAATTGTGAATGCACTTCTCCAAATACATCCTCAGAAAAGGATGCCCTGGGTGTCCCGTCATAGGGTGTGAGGACCTTCCACTACAGTATTCCACAGTACTTGCACTATTTTCTGTTCCCACCAGTGTAAGAATTTCCATGGCTCCACCTCCTCCCCAACACCTGGTATTTCAGAGTGTTTAATACTAGCCATTCTGGTGATATTCTAATGATATTCCTTGGTGGTTTTATTTTGTATTTTCTTAAGAACTAATGAGGCTAAGGACATATCACATATTTAATGATCATTTATTTTCCCTTTTTGTGAAGACATATATTTCTTTTGAATTATTTGTCTTTTTCTATTTGGTTTGAAGAAATCACTTATGGATGCTGGGCTCTAGTGTTTTGTGATGATAATTGTTGAAAATACCTTTCCCAAATTAACAAACAAAAGAAAATACCTTTCCCATCTTAGAGTTTGTGTTTTCATTTTTTTTGTGGATATATTTTCTTGATGGAATTTCTTAGTTTTAATATACTTGAATTTACCAGTCTTTCCTTTAGAGGTAGTGTTTTTGTGGTCTTAAAGAAATCTTTTCCCACCCCAGAAATAAAAGGATGTTAGTTTACATTCACTTCCAGAAGATTTATAGTTCCACTTTTCACATTTAGGTCTTTTGTCCTTCTGGCATTAAATTTTAAAATGTCTCAAACTTTGTTGTCCAATGATAATGGGGTCCTTAGTATCCCAGTTTTGAGCACCAGCGTGGTGGCAGACGGCCAGTATGTGAGTCACAGGTCAGCCACTTATTATCTGTGTGACTCTGACAACCTGCTTTACCTCTATGTGCCCGTTTTCTCAGCCGTACTGTCACCTGCTATAGAGGTTTTTGTGTTTGTTTGTTTTTTGTTTATTTGTTTGTTTATGTTTTTTGCAGTTGTTGGCTGGGGTTAGGTTTGAACCCACCACCTCCAGCATATGGGGCCGGTGCCCTACTCCTTTGAGCCACAGGCGCTGCCCACCTGCTATAGAGTTTTTATAAGAGGCGAATTAACTAATACATGTAAAAGTACTTAGAAGAAGGAATGCCTGGCATACACTAAATGCTTTGAAGGGCTTAGCAACATCTTTTTTTTCTGCCCTTAAAGTTTCTCTCCCAGCTCACTCAGACCCCACGATCATCCCTGCCATGCTCTAACTTCAGCACACACACACACAATGACCCCGTGAAGCTCTGTGCTGTCATGATCAATATTCCGCCTGAAGAGTTTCTCTTGTTTTCTTGCATGTGTCAGTATTTATATGCTTCACTTGCCACCTGCAGGTGCCTCAACCTCCTACCAGGAAGATGTGCCTAGTTCTGTCGACTGTAAGATCAGAGAGACGTGGAATTCAATTCTCCTCAGACATTTCTTATGCTCCCTTGGAAGTAATACAGCTCTGAAAGTGGTGGAAAAGAGAACGAGTTCCTGACTTTTATCCATCTGGGATGCATATTTTGAGGGACGCTGCATGATCCGTGGCCTTTTCCTAACACTGAGTGGCTTCAAGCCAGAGAAGGAAAGGAATTAGCCTCTGTTGAAAGACTTCTAAATTATAAGTGGTTTTTGTGTGTTATTTTGTTGAATCTTCCCCATAAGTGTGACAGGGAGTGACCAATGGGCAGAAATGCCAAAAGTGCTGGTCTTCGGACCAAGGTCACTCTGGCTCTCAGGAAGGACCGTTTGTGTCAGGCAGCCTCCCACAGAGGCACTGTCTAGTAAGCTCACAAAGAAGGATCAGTCTGTCTCACCTTATCGAATGCCTGCACATTACACCTTTTCTATTCTGTCACCTCCTCTGCATCCCAGCCACTTCTCATGCCAGCCAGCAGCACACGATGTTCTCCCCGTGAACGCCCGTCCCGAAACTTGACCACCCACCACAAATCTCACATTGGATTATTTAGCCCCTGAGGTCCCCTCTCACAGGTGTCTCTGGTCTCTCTCCTAGAATAGCAGTGAGGTTTCCCCAAGTCCCTTCTCTCACACAGACCTGTTTACATGTACAGGTCAATCTTTGCATGACTGTGAATGTGTACACATCTAAGCAAGGGAGGCATGAAAAAGCAATACTTGATTAATAAAAATGATTACTAGATTGAGTTATTCAATGAAATGTGTAACAATTAAACTGGACCTATGACATAAAATTTCATGTGAACTAACTGCTATTAACTAGAATCTTTTTGCTGAAGTCCACTTTTGTAATGATGCAAGTGGACACTTGTAAAGATGAAGGGACACTTGCTGTTATTTTTAAGAATTTACTCAAATGAGAAACTTCCAGGTTGAGTCTTTAAACAACCCACTAAGATTATCTCTCTGACATACTATCCTGGGCTTAGTATTCTCTGCAGATCTCAGGGTACGTAGCACAAGTCTGGCACCCATAATAAGATCTTCAGTGGATACTTACACAAACAGATGAAAGAATGAATTGGCTCCATTGACATGCAGCCCAATCATCTTTCCACAGCGGGGTCCATCCTCTACCAATAATCACTAGAATAATTAGCACCGTGAGACTGTCTAGGAGCCAAGTCATCAGGTCCGTTCTTGCAAACTAACTTAGACTTAATTAGACAGAAACATTGATTCAGTTACCTCAGAACTTATTTAAACAGCAAGAGCTGAGATTAGAATCTTTCTTCAAAACCATAATATAGGGCTTCACAGGCAGCAAATATTCAATAAATACTTACCAATTACCCTTCAGAAATCTAGTTAATTCTATTAGCCAAATTTCTCCTTGGCTGTGTGTGTACCGATTAACCAAGGTACAGACCCACAGACTCACATGTGTCTGTCCTACCACCTCCTCTGCCCTCTGCCTTCACGATCTGCATTTGTGGACTGGATGCTAAGGCACTGGATCAAATTCTTAGAATTTGAGCAAATCTTTTCTCTGCTAACCATGTGAGTTTGCTTTTTTTACTGAGAGTTCCACAAAAGCTACAATCCCACTCTGTTCCTTCCCCAAGAAGAAATGTACTATTCTTAGCAAGAGAATGCCTCCTCCAGCAGGAACATGGCAGCATCAGCAGAGAGGGCCATAGCCCATGGTGGTCTCCAGAGACTCTCAGACACCACTTCAAGCAGCTGCTTCTTGCCTTTTGCAGGGCACCTCCACAAAAAATTCAGGCAACCCCAGAATACAGCCAGGAAAAACACAGTACTTGGATGAGTAGGTGATATACGGACCTGAACTTCCTAAGATGCTTTATGATTTTTTTCAGACCTGGAAGGCTATTGCTCAGAATGATTCCCAACAACTTAATTGTCACTCAGCCCAAGCACGATACCATCATTTCTCCGACCACAAGCAGGGAAGAAGTAGATAGTAAGATAAGCTAATGCTTACACCT
Organism: Galagoides demidoff; assembly: GCA_963574575.1. NCBI lineage: Eukaryota > Metazoa > Chordata > Mammalia > Primates > Galagidae > Galagoides > Galagoides demidoff. Next base: position 6,070 of record CAUYQV010007467.1, read on the forward strand.
TAGGCAGTGATTAGACTGACTTGTATTCTTCCAAAATTTGAAATCCTAACCTCCAATAACTAAGGGGATGACTCTATTTGGGGATAGAGTCCTTAAAGAGCTAATTAAGGTAAAATGAGATTATATGGGCGGGAACTAATCTAATATGGCTGTGTCCTTATTAGAAGAGATTAGAGCACAACACATAAAACAGCCCATGTGAAGACCCTGGAAGAAGACAGCCATCTGCAAGCCAAGGAGAGAAATTTTGGAAGAAACCAACATGTGGACACCTTGTTCTCAGATTACTAGCCTCCAGAATTGTGAGAAAATTAATTTCTGTTGTTTAAACCACCCAGTCTGTGGTAGTTATTATGGCAGCACACAAAGTAATACAGGTGGCACAGAGTCTGGGGTTAAGTATGGCCAACAGCAGTAATAGTCAGCATCATAAATGGTCAGCAGAGGCGAGAAGCCACACTTATTAAGGGATAGAGGTTGTTAGGGGAACAAGGCACCTCTGCACCTTGTGTACTGATCCCCAATATCTCCCTATCACCTCTCTACTGCTGCATAACAAACCACCTAAAACTTAGCAGCTGAACAAAACCTCTGTTCATTTGCTCAGAACTCTAGCTCAGCAGTTTGGGCTGACAGCATCTGGGCAGCACTTCAGCTGGTCCCTCTGGAGGTCACTCACATGGATCCAGTCATCTGGCAGCTGGTCCAGGGAGAGATGCTAGAAGAGGCCTTGTTCACGCGCCTGGCAGTTGGCGCCACCTACTGGCTGTAGGGCTTTCATTCTTGTGCTCCAGGAGGCTGAGCAGAGCCAGTATGCTGGAGACTAGCAGAAACTATAAGGCTTTTTGAGGCTAAAATTGAGAAGTCTCTCAATATCACTTCAAATACATTCATTTGGGCAAAGTATGGCATGTGGCGTCTTAGTCTGTTACTATCACAGCTGCAACAGAACACCACAGACTGGGTAATTTGTAAAGAGAAGAAATTTATTTCATACCATTCTGGAGGGTGGAAAGTTCAAGGTTGAGGGACCCACACCTGATTAGGGCCTTCTTGCTACAGCATCCCATGGCAGAAAGTGGAAGGGCCAGAGGGCTCACAGGGAAGGAAGCAAGAGGGCCTCAAGCTCACTTTCGTATCATGCCATTCTTGAGATAACAAAGCCACTTAAAATAACTAGCCCACTCCTGAAATAATGACATCACTCCATTCATAAGAGCAGAGTCCTCTTAAAATAATCTCCTTTTCTTGGGTCCCACCTCTGCTGCATTGAGAATTAGCTTTCTAATACATGAACTTTGGGGGATATGTTCAAACCATAGCACGAGGCAAGTTTCAATGGGAGGAGAATTAAACCAACCTTTTGATGGGGTGAGCAGTAAAGTCACAGTGCAAGGTATGTACACAGGATGGGAAACAGAGTTGCAACTATCTTTATAAACACGTTTCTATACTCCCTTGGGCCTGACTACCAGGATCATTTCCCTGATTACAAGGCAGGTGTGCACTCAGTCCCAGGCATTTAGAACAGGGCCCAGACTTAGATGTATGAGGGTGCCTTAAGGATTGTGACACTCATTCATCCATCTAGTCATTCTGCAAATACAAACCAAAAAAATCTATTCTGGGAATACAAAGGTGAATATGATATAATGCCCACCTTCGGTGAAATTTTATTTACTAGGGTCATAGTGACACGAGTAAGTGGATCAAAACAGAATTGTGTACAGAGCAGTCAATTCTAGGGAGGAGACGTTTAAGGAAGGTTTCATCAAGGAAGTGACTCTTGCCCTAAGTTTAGAATGATGAGATATTTGCCAGGTAAATTGGAATAAATGGGCCAAGACCTGGGGAGAGAGATTCTTGATAGGTGGTAGCACCACCTCATGGCAAGGCAAGGAGCAGGCTTCTCCACAGGCAGCAGAGAGACACTGAGGACTTCCCGGCCTGCACTTATGATTATACGTGCAATCTGGTACATACAGGATGCTCTTGAGACAAAGGGACCCATGAAAGTTCTTTTCCAATTCAATTCAAATAATAGAACTCTGACCCACAGAAGCAAAAAGGTTTATATCAAAGCCTGTGCAGGTATTCACAGGGTAGAAGGGGCTGGAGAACCAGGGGGGAACCCTTGGACCTGGAACTGCTCCAGAAAGTGTGAAAACAAACTCCAATCAGCTGCCTGATCCGTACTAGACCTTACTGGCAGATGCATAGATCTCTTTTAATCATTCTGTGTCAGGGGAGGGGTTTCAGGGTTTCTGGAAAGAAAATACACTTGGCTGAACTTACATCATGTTGATCTCTGGCTGTGCCAGGCCTATGAGGTAGTCCCCAGGAATCCCTCAAAGCCACCTGTGATGAGAGAGATAGCACCCACCTATATTGTTCTACAGACAGAGAGATAATTCACAAGAAGGAACCAAGGTACTGTTAGGAGGTAAAATGGCAGCCAAAAATTGGCAAAAGCCCCTACAAGGCCATTCTAATTGCCAAGATAACAGGCAGCAAGGCCCATCTGCCTAGGTGAGGTGGCACAGTGCTAGAGTGAGATGTAACCAATGTGTTCCTATTTTTTTTCCTGAACTGAATCAAAAATTCCAAATAAAATAATTCAATTGGGCCTCTATGAGTATTTCTTTTGATGAAGAACTCATTAACTTTCTCAAGCATCCAAAGCAAACTTTGAACAATATCTCGGTTTAGACACATACATTCACTTCCCATAAATTCTGTCAAAAAGAGGTTTTGTGCATAATATCTCATCTTGTGTTCTTCTAACCCAAAGAAAACTTTTTTCTTTTTTTTTTCCATTTTTAGCCAAAAGGAAAAAAGCTTGGACAGTATCCATTAATAACCCAGAGCTATGCCACATGTCAACAACTTCCAACCTGTTTTTAATTCCCAGATAGTATTATTCATACAATGCTTTGCAATGCTGCTCACAGGGTAAGACTCTCTAAATCATATTTGAAGATATGGATTATTCCCTGCTTGGCAAATGTTGCTTCTGAAGATGCATAAGCATCTTTTCCTTGCTCCAACACCCAGATAACACCAGCTCAACTACCAGGCCCTGTTCCAGCTCCACCTCTGAAGGAGGTCAAGGTGAACCTGGTTTGTGGGTTAGACATAATGGGACCATGAACTTTGAAGGCCCGATCAACTTATTTCTAGTCACAGAGTCTATGAAAAAATAGTACTGATGGATTTACATACCTTGTCTTAATGAACCAAACTGGGGACTGCTCATCCCATGCAACCAAGCCAGACACTGAAGCTGAGAGTTGTAGGGAGCAAAAATAGCCCTTTTTTGCAGGGTGCCCAGCAAGAAGTGCAGACAGTTAACACTTAAGACCCAAACTTCCATTGGCTTACAAGGCAGGGCTACACTTTAGACTGGCAAAATTTTAAATCAATACATAGAGAATATACATTGCTCTAACCCGAAAATGTGGGACATCCCATGGTAGAGGGGTTTTCAGGTCATAAGTGGATGCAGAGATTCTTTGTTTACCTAAAAAAAAAAAAAAAAAAAGAACTGCTGTCAGACTTAAATTCCTTGGTTTTCCCTTGCCTTCATCTTCCATTTGGTAAGGGTTTCTGAACTACAACACAAGACTATACATTAAGACGCCATCTTTAGTCTTCATAGGGAACCAAAGCACCTCATGACTCCTACTTGGCAGGAAGATCAAGGTTATTACTATCTCTCCACTCATCAGGTATCCTGCCCATTCACTTTTCAAGCCTATCCAGGTGCCCAGAATGTCCCTTGAAGGCACTCATGGTCTTTATTTCCATGCTTGGCGAGCCCTGCTCCAATCTCACACGTTCAAATACAGTCAGATTTAATATCAGAAGTTTCAGGTTTAAGGTCCAGACACCTTAACTTCTGAGCCATAGAATCATGGAATAATTGTTTTAACTTTCATGCCCTTACAAACATTTAAAGTGAGGATAACGATACTGGGATGTTGCAATATAGTGAGACATGTATATTTGGTCTTCAGTCCCAGCTCCTCAACAGAACTCCTAAAACTTTGTAACATTTCCTATGTGATAGAGATAGAAGCACCCATTTTTTATATTTGATTTATGTCCTCAGTTCTTCCTAATGAAAAAAACTGAATTCTGTAATATAATTTAAAGAGGTTTCTTGTGAACTGAGTGTGTGTGACCAACCCTTCAGAACAAATGTTTTCAGATGTTCTGAGAGAAGGTAACTGTGAGGTCATTGGCGTTCCTGGCCTTACTCCCACTCACAGGGAACAGAGAATTAAAACAAAGAAAGCTTCTCACAGGCCACCTCCTCACGGAGCACAGCCCAGAACATGCTGCCTTTAGTGGTGATGCACAGGTGCCCTACCTCACCTGGCCACACACATCACATCTGCAAGTCATTTGTTTGTGCTTGTCTATAGAATCACTTGCTATTTCCAAGAGCAGCACAGTGAATTGCCTCGCCTGCTGCCATGGTGCCTTGGACACAAGGTCCCTGAATAAACTCATGTCTCTTTTCTCTGGTCCTCCAGTGTCATTCTGTGGTGTCAACTCATATTACATAGGAGCTTTAAAGGACCATAATCCACAGAACACTGCCCATGGTAGCCAGGTCACAGTTTGGTCCAACACCCTCATAGAGACAGGAGTTACACATAATATCATAAATCAATACATGGAGAGCATACATTGGTTTGCCCAAAAAGGTGGAACATCAGGAAGGAGGAGCTTATAGGTTATAAGTGGGTTTAAAGATTCTTTAGTTCTTATCTAATAATTGGTTAAAAAAACAAAACTTTATCTAAAATTTCTGACATTTTTTAAGTGAAGAAAGATATCCGGTAATCAGAGACAAGCCACTGGACATTTACAGGAACTCAAATCTTTGACATGTTTCAAACATCCTGAGGTTCACTCATCACACTCGTAATTCTAGTTTGACCTTGAAAGCAGCAACTTTGTCTGTCCACTTGAACACAGTTCATTCAAGATTGAGTCCTTTGAGCAGGTCAAAAGTCACACAAGTAAGCAAGTTTTGCAACCCATTCTGTGTCCCTGAAATTTACTGCCAGTGGAGATTGTTCTGCTAAAAGAAATCTGTGGAGGAGCTTTCATATCTCAAAAACTCTGGCCAGTGGTCTACTTTTAGAAAGCCATCTCATTTCCACATGTAAGAGAAGACAAGTGTCCTGCGTCCATCTCCTCAGAGTTGCATGAACAAACACTAGTTAAGGGCATGTATTTTAACATGGTTGATAATTTTACTCACACTCTGTAAAACGTTGCTTAGTTCAGGTGACATTTTTCAGCTAGCCAGCATTTCCCTGTGGATGACCCAGTGCACAGACTCACATTCAGAAGTGACCTCCTTGATGCAGGTAATGAAACCAGAAAGCTGACCAGTCAAGGTAGCTGCTGAATCCATGCACTTTCTGACACCAAGTAACCAATTTGGCTTTCCTATTCAAAGACTTGAATAGTTCCACAGCTGGGATATTGGTTGGAAACAAAAGTGCATGTGACATATCCTCATGCACATCCTCCTGAAAATATATCTCACAAAAAACAGCACTGTTGCCTTGTCGACATAGGTAGACCCAGCAACCAGGACTGCATACCATGGTGAGTCATGAATCCTCTCTAACAAATGTGCCTCAATATTCTCTGCTATGTCATCAATTTCTCTAATTATGGCGCTAACTCAAAGAGGAACATGTGCCACCTTTTGAACTTCAGCCTCTCCTTAAAATTCACAGCAAATGTCCTTAGCAGCCAGGCAGGATCAACTCTTCACCAATAGTAAAGGACTTCTTAGTGCTGCAATGCGGTTAGCTGCTAAGAATGGGGGTGTCAATGCAGACACATTTGATGAAGTGGTAGCCTTCAATAATTGCTTCTATTCTTTATGTCCCCTTTTATTTTTTTCTTTTGAAAATCTCCAAAGGCTTATCTGTTAATGCAGTGTGCTTGGTCTCCATCTGGCAAAGCAGTTTTGAAGGTTTCATGGCTTTGCTGGATACCGGTCACCACGTATTACCCAAAGCAGGTTTGGAGAAAGTGAGTCTCCTGCCACAGTGAATCTATGATTTAAGTAGGACTCTTGGCATTTTCTTTTAAATGCAGCTTTTATTGTGTTGGCAGTGTTAGTGTCTTCTGCTGCCTCTTCATTGGGTCTTTCCCTCTTTCCAAAACTCTCTGGTAATGTTTGGTTTTTACTCATTTTTGCTAGGGTTAGCTTGGGGGCTTACCTAAACTATAACAGAGACAAGTGCACAGTGCAGGAAAGAGGCAAGGATGGAAATGGTAAATAAAATGATGGGTAGGCCACACATGGACTGAAATAAGTTCCATATTCTGACCTAAAACCTTCTACCAGATGCAGCTACACAGTTGAAGTACATCAACTCACTTGCCACTAGAAAGCCGGCCACAAGATGCAGCTTAATGAATCTGCAAGCAATTGATTTCTCATGGTCCCTGTGAGGTCAAACCTCCCTGCCGATGACAATCTGTGCTTACAGCTGATCCCCAGCAGTGGCGTCACCACCTCAGCTCCACCTCAGATCATCAGGCTTTCAATTCTCATGAGGAGGCACAACCTAGATCCCTCTCATGTGCAGTTTACAGAAGGGTTCCTGCTCCCATGAGAACATAATGCTGCTGCTTACCTGACAGGAGGCAGAGCTCAGGTGGTGATGTGAGTGGTGGGGAGCGGCTATAGACAGAGATGAAGTTCTGGGTGCTCACCAGCCGTTCACCTGCTGCTGTGCAGCGTATCCCAGTTCCTCACAGGCCTGGAACTTGTAAGCAGCCTGGAGCTTGAGGACCATAGGTTTAAGCTTTGCCTAGCATGGCCACAGGCCTGTTAATGATTTAGTATCTTATTATAACAAGGAGCAACTCCTAAAGGGAGAGGGTGAGACAACATGTGTCTGATCTCCCTTCTCCTCATAGCTGGAAACTCAGATTCAAGGTTTTTCTGAAATCTTGACCAAGAGGAAGTCTGTTCTGTTCACTGAGGGGTCTAAGATTTGACTTTGGTTCACATCCTGAAATAACACTGAGTGATAAAGAGGAAAGCAGCATCTTTCATTATTATTCCTAAGAAGCCCCTTTCAACCACACCCGGATATATGTGGGATGAGAAGCTATTTGCCAGGGGAACTATTCAGGTGACTAGAGGGTTGGAAATTTCAGCCCCAAACCCTGACTTCCAGGGAAGGAGAGGGACTGGAGATTGGGTTAATCCCCATTGGCCAATGATTTATTGCAGGTAATAAAACCCCTGCAAAATCCTTAACACACGGAAGCTTTCCAGTTGGTGAAGGAGACTGCATTTTCTGCCAGGATTCACCCCCAAACTCTATGTGGATAGAAGCTCCTGTGCTTCTGTGGTCCTGACCTCCAGCCCTCTTCCTATGTATCTCTTTATCTAGCTATTCATTCATATCTTTGAAAATATCCTTATAACACATTGATAAAAGTAGGTAAACTATTTCCCTGGGACCTGTGAACTCTTTTAGCAAATTACTAACATGAATAAAGGGTTGTGGGAGTCTCCAGTTTATAGTCTGCTAGTCATAACAGACAGACAGGTGACGATTTGGGACTAGTAGGGTGGCACATGGAGTGGGGACACTCTTGTGGGACTGAGTCCTTAACCTACAGGATCTGTCCTAACTCCAGTGAGGTAATGTTGGAATCCACACAAAGTGTAGGACATCCAGGTAGTGTCCACCAAGAATAGAGAATTGACTTGTTTGGGGGAAAAAAAACATACATTTGGCGCCAGAAGTGTTGTGTGAGTAGAGAAACAGTTTTGCCTTTTAAATACCTAGTCTGCCTACCTCAGAGGTTTCTTGAAAGGGTCACACAAAAACAGTACACAGGTTTTATTAACTGTAACTCCCATATAAGTGAGAAGAGACACCTGTGTCCGTTTAACATTTGCATTGCTCTACTGAGACAATTTCTTTTTAAATATCATCTTGCTCTCACCATGCAGCAACTACCTGTATCAATTTCTCTATCTGGCATTGGTTAGCTTGCTAAGGAGCAAATTCACTGTTCCGCAGACTCTTGAAAGACCAAGCACTATAAGGCGAATTAAGCCAGTATACTTCTAAGAGCCTCGTAGAAGGACTGGTGTTAACGAGGGCCCTCCCAATGTGTCTGAATTTCATCTCCCCTTCCTGCTCCCTTTTCCTTCTTACCCCCACATTCCTCTCATTTTCTTCTGGATTTCTCTCATTCACCCACCAATTTATCTATTCACTCATCATCAGTATTTGTGTCTGTCTGCTGAGTCGCTATCATAACCCACACCTGGACGAGTTTGCTTTCACGTGATGGTTCGACACTGTACCAGCTAAGGGACCTCGATGGGTTGTCACAGGCAAGTGCTCCAGAGACATAATGTATTGCTGTCCTCCACGCCTGCCCTGGGCCCTGCACTTGAGGATAGTAATATGGGGCTACTTGTTGAGTCCTCCATGTGTAGAAAGTCTGGCCATTATGTTGTTGCTTAAAATAAGCTAAGTGGAATCCTCATTTAGAAGCAAAGATAAAATATAGCTAAATGCTGCGAAGCATCTGCTACAGGGGGTCTCTGAGGAGGATTTTCAATTAATAGTACCATCCCTGCTCTAATGGACTTTATCCTCTCATAGACTTTATCCATAGAGAGCTAAAGTAATTTGCCCAAAGACACAAAACTAGTAAGTCATTAAGATGTAAACCTTGGTCTTTCTGACAACTAAGTCAAATACCTGCAGTACATAATAAAATGAGGAGAAAGCCAATCGGAAAATTGTGTTTCTATTCTTTTGAGCAGCTGCCTCCAGGAGAGCGGGGAATGACATTGGGACCAGAGTTTAACTTTCTCCCTTCCTCCTAGGCATCAGCAGCTTCTAAGCCCAGAACCACCACAGTAAACCTTGAATTTGAATAACACTTTACCCACTGCCAAAAATTTCCATCACCCAATTGGTTCCCTTTCATAGTTAGTGGGTTGAATAGTGTTCCCCCTAAAATTTATATTCACGCAGAACCACAGAATGTCACCTGATGTGGAAAAAGGGTCTATATAGATGTAATTAATTAAGGATCTCAAGATGAACTCATACCAGATTTAGGGTAAGCCCTAAATCCAGTGATGTGTGTCTCTATAAGAGAAAGGAGAGGGAGATTTGGACACACAGAGATAGACAAGGCCAGATGAACACAAAGGCAGGGATTGGAAGGCAGCCCCAAGCCAAGGCACACCAAGGATTTCCAGCAGCCACTAGAAGCCAAGAAGAGCAAGAAATGATTCTTCCCTAAAGAATCGTTCAGACAGAGTGTGGCTCTGCCTTGTGGATTTTAAACAGTAGCCTGGAGAATTGTGGGAGAATAAGTTTCTCTTGTGTTAAGCCACCAGGTTTGTGGTACGTTAGTGTGGCAGCCGAGGAACCTCATCAACATAGAGAACATGAGGTTCATAGGTGCGGCCTGACCAACCAAGGTCACAGGACAGAGGACATAACTCAGGGCTGTAGTCTAGCTCCCCGGTGAGGGGTAAGGCAGAGGTATTTTCTTTGAGATATACAGGAAATACCAACAATGAAGTAAGAAGGGAAGAAAGAGAAGAAAGGGCATCCTAAAGCCAGCAACTGCAGCAGGTGACGGAAGCATAATTCCAGAGGCACGTTCTGGAAACAGTACAAATAATCATAACTCATCTCGTAATTATCACCCAAAGGAGCAAATAGCATTTTGCCTCAACTCTCATCAGTCAGGGGTTCAGAACTGCTATTGCCCCCAGCATTTCTGTCCTGCTGTCTGGGCAGGTCAGGGCCTTTCTTCAGTGTTGGGATAAGCTCTTAAGCACAAATATAATGGCTATTAGCCATCAAGCTGGGAGCAGCCAGACCTGGGAATGTCTGAAAGATCTAGACCTTTTCCATTCCATCTGGGCCCAGACAAACACAAGCCATGTGCTCAGATATTTTTGCCCTAAATGATAGACATAGGCAGAAATTTTGGCTACACTACTTTGTAAAGCTGTTAATTTACACTCCTCCGAGTTAACTGTGTTACTCAACACTTACAACCTGCTTATTTCCTGAGTAGGCTGTAAAGTCAGGGATAAGTGAGATTCAACAAATTGACACACATGTTATTATAAAGCTCCATGCTGGACAAAAAGAGGAGTAAATCGATGTCTAGTGACAGACAATACAATGTGAGACAAATGAACACATCTAGACCCCAGGACATTAGTCATCATTTGAAATTTTACTCATAAAGTCACAAAAATCTCAAACCTGGATCTGGTCAAATGAAGTTTTCTGATTTCTAGGAACATTAAAAATTCCATACTAGACACATCCATGCCAGGAGCCCATCTCTAAAAGTACAGCCTGGCATGGTTTCTGGGAAGTCAAAGTTGCTCTCCATGTCAAATGGCTAGAAACAAGAATAATTTTCCTAAACTCTAGCTACTATGAATATTATTTAACATATCTAGAAAGTGCTTATGTCTTCTTTGCATCTGTTTATCCTTTCAAGGGTATGGATGTGCCTTTTCATGAGAAACAACTTTCACAAATTTACTCCTAACTTTACCGGACCAAGGTAATGTTTAAAGTTTTAAGGCAGAAATGTTTAGTGCTGTTATAAATAACTAATAAGAAAAATAATATCTTTAAAACCTTTCATGAGCACTTATATCAGATACTTTGTTAAGCCATTTTATGTTTAATATTTAATGCTTATATAGATATATAATGTAGGTTCTATTATTTTGTAATTTTTCATATGAGGAAATTGAGGATTAAAAAGGTTAATTTCTTGCAATTATCCAGCTAACAAATGACAGAGCTGGGACTTGAACTCAGGGATACCTGAAGAATGACTCCATGCTCTTAAATATAACTCTAAGAATGAATCAAGCCTTGCTGTGATTGCATTTGGTTAATAAACCTGTTTCATCCTTGCCATTAGGAATTTTTGATTTTTAGATAGGAGCTTGCTTTGTTGCCTAGACTAGTGGTCAGTGGCAAAATCAGAGCCCATTACTTCAAACCCCTAGGCTCAAGTGATCCCCCTGCCTCTTGTCTCAGCCTCTCGAGTAGCTAGGACTACAGGCATGTGCTGCCATGCCTGGCTAATTTATTTTATCTTTAGTAGAGATGGGGTCTCTCTATGTTGCCCAGGTTGGTCTCAAACTCCTGAGCTCCAGCAATTCTCCTGTCTCAGCCTTCCAGAGTGTTGGGACTAGGGTGTGAGCCACCATGCCCATTTACGATTTTATAAGCCCACTTTTAATCTTTGTAGACAAGAACCCTAATTTGTTTTCTTTCTCAATTCAATTCCATAGACTGAGGGACAGTCCTAAATAAAGCAGCATATTGAAATGAGTAACAAACGCCCACTACCCTCAGGGTGCTTGCTCCTAGTGATGACCGCAGATGATAAACAACTAGCTATGACATGGGAGTAGGCAGTATTCCCTCCCCATCCAGGGGGATTAAGCCAGCCACTGTAGAAATCACTAAGAGCCTGTAGAACTTCACTGGGAAGAGCCACATCAAGAAGGTAACATTTGAAGTGAACACAGCAAGGGGGAAAAGATGGTGCTATCCATGTATGAAAGGAAGAATGCAGGCTTCCAAGTTGATGGATGGCTGAGGCCAAACATCAGAGAAGAACAGTAGATGGTGTATTTGGAAACGATGGAGCAGTCAGAGCTTTAACTTTGCCTGCCTGCTTTCATAAGCATCTTGAAGGGTATGAACTCTGCCTTAGATTTTTTTTCGGTATACCCCAGAGCCTGGAAGTGAGGGGAGGAAGGCTCAAAGCAGGCCTTCTGGCTGTTTGGCTAAAGATCATGTTACCTCACTCAATTAGTTCCTAACTACTGCACTCCAATTTCGAGAGCTTGAAAATAAAGAAAACTCCACTTTTTATAATTGATGATCTCTTTCTTAGAAAGTCAGACTGAGTGATGGAGAAATGTGGTGAAGTTTCATAAATTTATTCTTCAGCTGAGGATGGGGTATTTTCTGCCAGGATTGATATTACCTCGAGCTCTGAGATGTGTGTAGCACTGTCTGCTCATAATAGACTCAAACAGGAAAATATCACTCACATGCTCAAGTGACTCCGCTCACATGATAACCAACAGTGACAAAATGTTGGAAATCCAGACTGTTTTGATGTACAGTTGAAATAATGACTCTCAGGCTGGGTATAAGTTATCCAATTAGTCATTCATTCAGCCGGTAGATAACAGTACCATTCACATACCAAATACTCTCACATCCCGTACTTCAGAGGTGGAGGAAACAGAGGTGACATAGTGAAGAGATGTAGCCAAGACCCCCAGTTTGATAACTTCCTGGTGGTCCTTCAACTCCAAGTCCAGGTGACTTTTCCCTTCACCAACAGGGAAGATTACTGAGGTCTAATATGAGCATCAAGAACAATGGAGGTAACAAGCTATGAGGAGGGGTGAGCACCCCAAGGAAAAATTATAGGGAGAAACAGAAATTTCCCAGGGCTGGTCTTGGAGAGCACTCACTGTTTGGGAAGGACAGAAAGAATAGGCCAAAGAACTCAGGGTGGGGAGGCTACTATGCTGGACTCTTGCTTTTAATCAACTTGCCAGACAGTTTCTCTTTTCCAAAGGTCATCTCCAGGAAGAGCACAATTTCAGCAAATAAGAACAAGCACCAAGATCTGGCCCTGGCATGTGTTTATCTCCTCCATATCAGGCTTGAAGAAAGTCACTGCTGAATTGTTTTTATCAGTCCTAGCACAGTGAGTCTCAATCCTAGATGCTCATTAGAGTCTCAAGGGGAGCTCTAACAATTATCGATGCCTGGACAAAGTGCACCCCACCTCACCCCTCAGGAGATCTAATTGGTCTGCTATGTGATCTGGGAGTCTAGAGTTTTAAAGTTTCCCAGGTGACTCCAATGCACATCCAAGGATAAGAACCACTGCCCTTGGTGTTTTAGGGAGGTGCTTTGGGATTTCTTGAAGGACATAAAGAAGAGCGTGATCTAAGCAGGTCAAATACAGAATGGGAGCCTTAGCAAACACTTTCGTCTTGTTTATACATTGGGCCTCTGCCTCAGAGTTAGAGAGAAAAGGGGGATCTGCTGCTAAAGAAATAAACAAGTTTGGAAATATACAATATTGAAAGCCACCGGTTTAAGGCTTCTAGATGCCAGGAGGCCATGGGGTTTTTATACCTAGAAAACATTTTATCAGCATCATCTTTGAAATTACCTGCTGACACCTTGGTTACTGGAATTATTATATGGAATTGCTAAAAAGAAAAAAAGTATGAATTCATAGAAAAATACCATAACTTACTGAAAGTGTCGATGAATACCATAAGCCTAGAGTTTCTGACAGCTTTCACATATTCATTCACTGCCTACGTGTTGAATATCTCCTATGTTCTACAAGCTGAGAATACCACCCTGAAGTTAAAAGACAAAGTCTGACTTTCGGGAAGCTTATATTGTATTAAATAAAATTTGTAGGAGGCCATTGGTTTGCACTAGGTTCCTATAGTGGGCCCGGCAGACCATACCAATATGTGGTCGGTCATTCATGCTAAATGAAACTGATTAGCCTAAGCGCATACTCACATAACAAATAGCTGAGTTTCAGTCAGTGGTTGGCTATCAGCTGATTCAAGTGAGACAAACTGCTGTGCTGTAACTAATTAAATTGGTCTTTTTGCCCCACTTTGTGTTCTGTCCATTAATGCTGCCTGACCATATAGCTAGCGCGTAGATGCTCAGGCTGCTCTGGTTCTGAGGACAGCCAGACTAGCTTCACAAGTCTCTCTCTTTTTTCCTGAAATAAATGCAGATAAGTTTAAACTCACTTAATGTTTTTCCTTTCTAACCATTCTAATAGAAGGAGACAAGAAAGAGACAAATGCATTAATGAGATCAGATACACTACACACATCTCTCAGTCTGGGGAACAGTCTGTGTGGTATCCTGTGGAGGCAGGCTCTGCCAGGCGCTGTCTGGCTCAGTCCTCCCAGAATCAGAAGAGTCACTTTCCTCTCTAGTAAGATGAGGGGGCCTCAGCAGCTCCGTGAAAGGGTCAGCTGGCATGTGACCCTCTATCACACTGCCTTTGAGGAGTGCTCTCAAAGGGTCTCCTTTCACATGTGACCCTGTGAAAGGGTCAGCTGGCATATGACCCTCTATCCTCAGATACTTACCTAAGATCCCATGAGAACCACACTGCCTTTGAGGAATGCCCAGGTCTTACTCTCTATGACAGAAGGAGGATCCTCTGCTAATGAGGAGGCCACCCTTCAGATGTCTCCACTTCCCCAAGACTACTTGGCTTTTAAATTTTTGGAGCATCCAGAAGCCATTCTGTGAGAGGTGGTTACTGCAACAGAAGTCATTGCTTTGCTTCTGCAACCTCAGACATTCAAGCTACTGCATGTCCAGTATTCAGCCTGGAGAAAGGATTCCTGAACTTTTGTTTCTGTAAATTCTATATTTGTCTGAATAAATATTCACAAGCAATGACAGTGTGATGGGGTATACCAATCTAGACCATAGTCTGATTTCAAAGCTAAAGGTAGGTGCTAAGGTAGAGAATGTCCGCCTATAATCTGACTAATGAATATATAAGACAAATGTACAATAAGCATTTGAATGCTGGTATCTGTGCAAGACTGTCAAAGGTAGCTTAAACTCCATGGAAACAATCTGTTCTTCTAAATCTTGGCTTCTCCTTAATATCCTTTTGTAACCTCAGCAAAAAGGGGCTCCTATCTGCTATGGATATAATCACACATTTCAAATGAATAAAGTGAAAATTAATGAGTTTTCTTTTTCTTTAAATGGCTATACAAAAGCTTCAAACCGTCCTCCCTCGTTAAATCATTTCCATCAGGAATTTCAAGCACATAACTTTCATCCTACTGGGTTCATCTCCCAGAATAAAACACTCGTTTATAAAACAGCATTTATTATTTTCTTCTCTCACTGAAAAATGTGTATACACTTCAAAGTTAAAAAAATTAAAGCACAAAGAAATAACTTAAAATCACTCAGAAATTCCTAGCTAGAAATACAAAGATTAATAAGTTGAAGTCTTTTATTTCAGTCTTACACATGATACAGCACTTTTAGAAAACTAACAATTTTTCTAAGAAGCTGAACTACTACAGATCAGGTCAGAGTTCCATAATTAGTGGACAGAACAAAGACAGAGGACACTCTCTGGCTACTGAATTGGCAAGATCAGGAATGAATAGGACCATAAAGATCTCTTGTCTTTTATTAACGCTTAAAGCTGAGATTTTCTTTATAAGGAGATTCAGAATTCCAGTCCAGTCTTACCGACTGCCCTTGATAGAGGTAGCCTGTTTGTCATATTAATGAAGAAAGAAGTTTCATGTTCCAGAAAGACTTTTCTCCTCCCAACCCACCCCTAGCTGAAGGGGGAAACAGATATTAGCAGCTCAGGAGCAGAACTGAAGTGAACTCTGAAAACACTTCCTTGCCTTTGGGGATAGCTGGCCTAAAGTCAGGAGAGGGGCAGTTCCAGCTCAGCCAGAGGTGACTGCACATCAGAGGCCACACTCAGAGGCAAAGCCACAGCCTTTAGCAGGCTGGACTATTATCTGTACCAGCAGGACTCAAATGTGAGCAGCACCAGAATCCTACATAAAGATTTTAAAAATATAGATTGTTTAGTCCCACCCCAAGATTTCTGATTTAGGGCCTGAGAATTTGCATTTTAACAAGACACTGGATGATGCCTATACTGGGGGTCCCAGGACTGACTCTGAGAACCACTGGTCTTTCCTAACACTTGCTTCGTTTAACAAACAGGTTCACAACTCAGGCTCCCACGTCAGTCAGACCTGGTCTTTATTTTTAGCTCCATCAGTTATAGCTATGAGAACTTGGGCCAGTAACTTAATTAATCTGAGCCTCTCTTTCCTCACAAATAGAATAGAATTAATTACAAGGTTGTTCCAGAAATGGATCATATAATGCCTAAGTGCTAAGCCCACTGACTGCTTTCTAATAAACATTGAATACGTGATTATATTCTTTCTCTTCCAGTCCCACATCAACACCCTTCTGGAATCTTTCTGCACCTGTTAGAATTGATCTCCTGGTCCTCTAAAATGTTGGTGCACTCTTTTTTTCTGCAACCTGCCCTGTGGTTAGGAAACTCCATCTCCCTACTCCCAGCTCCACTAGCTTATGGCCGTCCAGTCCAGTCCTCTGCTGCCACCTTGTGGCCTTCACTCACCTAACACCTTGCAGGCTAACCTTGTCAAGGTGGCGCTTTGGCGGCCATTGCCTATTGAGCATAAGCAAAGGACCCACGGTGTCCACTCAGGCGGCCCAGTGGGCATGAGGACCATGGGGAGAGATTCCCAAGCAGACAAAACAAATCCTCAGGGCTGTAAAATAAAAGAGCTGTATCCAGGACCAGAGGACCAAGAGAGCTACCTGCCTGCTAATCTTGACTGGAGTCTGGAAACTCCTGCTCACCTCTCGCACAGCCTGGCCAGCTCCTTTGGGTGCAGCACCCTGGTACACCTGTGCATAGACACTCCTGAGAACTCCGGGGACCTCAGAGCTTATCCCCTCAGATACACCTGTCTACTGAGGCAGCCCAAGTCATGTTAGGGGAAAAACTATTATTAGGACACCAAAATGCCCTGTTGAAACTCCCAGCCCCATTTCTAACAGACTGCTCAACGTTGCCAGTATTGGGGAGAGAAACCCATGCTTTAGCAGGAAAAGCGGCAGGCCACAGACACCTGGACAATGAAATGAATACCTGAGTTGCTCGTCTTTTATTTCTGCTACTCCCTTTCCCTACATAAATGGTTTGCTGGGGAGGGCCTGGGCCATAGCTCAATTGGGGGTGTAGATGAACGTCATGCTATTTTTTTCAACTACTTTATCCCTCTCCCAGGAAAGCAGCAAACCATAGGAACACATCCATGATACCTACTCTCATCCTTCACTCACAAGGCCCAGAGCAAGTCAGCAATAAGCATCCCTCAGGGGTCCTCAAACTTTTTAAACAGGGGTCCAGTAGTTCACCGTTGGAGGGCCGGACTGTGGGCCGCAGGATGAGTCGGCTGCTAAGCAGGACAGGCAGCTGCGGCAAAAACACCAGAAGGCGGGATAAATGTCCTAGGCGGACTGCATGTGGCCCACAGGCCATAGTTTGAGGATGCCTGCTAGGGAATGAAATACCATCTGCCCCCTCTGGCAGGCACCTGACATCTTCACAAGGGATGCACGTGGTGATCCCCACCCTCTCCACTAGGCATGAGGAAGGAATCAGGAAGTAGAGAATGAAACTGATGCCCCAGACAGCAACCATTGATCAGGAAGCCTGGACTGAGAGTGGGGTGTATTTTCTGGCTTCTCTCTTTAGAATGTGGGTTATTTTGGTGACTTTTCACCCTCATTTTGGAGCCCATAACATTATATGACAGGTGCACTCAACATCTCCTCCCCACACAGTCCAATCCAACACTCACACAGCCCCCTAAAGCAATGAAAGGCAAAGCTTTATGACTCTTCTCCAGAAGCTGCCACATGTCCTGCTTCTGTAGCAGCAAATTTAAGATTTGCTTCTCCGTGGCTCTATCTCTATGTTGGGATGCAGGAGAAGGTTAGGTCACCAGGGACACATCTCCTCCCCTATCTAGAAAAAGAAAGTAAGACAAGAAAGGAATTAAACAAAGGAGCAGGGCAAAATTTAGGCATAGACAGAGAAATTCAGTCTACATGGTGAATCTAGGTGCCCGGGATTATCCATCAACAATTATCTGCCCTTAATCAGTCCTGAGCCCTGAAATTTTACTTCTTTAAATGAAGACATTCAGTAGTGCCCCCTTTATAAAACATGCTTTATAAAAAGAATTCATTCGTTCACATGAGTTTTAAATCTTCAAATAATCCTCACGCGTTAGATTAGAACAATAGAATAAACATCACTATTCACCAATAAGAAGATGGAAGCAGGTCTATTTTTAGATCTCTAAGCGTTCTCCCAATGTCTTTCCAAAAGGAACATATTAGTTTGCATTCCCACCAGCAGTGTAGAAGTGTTCCCTTTTCTTCACATCTACGCCAACATCTCTGGTTTTGGGACTTTGTGATATGGGCTAATCTTACTGGAGTTAGGTGATATCTCAAAGTAGTTTTGATTTGCATTTCTTTGATAATTAAGGATGGTGAGCATTTTTTCATATATCTGTAGGCCATGTGCCTATCTTCTTTAGAGAAATTTCTTTTCAAGTCCTTTGCCCAGTCTGAAATGGGAATCACTTGATCTTTTCTTGCTAATACATTTGAGTTCTTTATGGATTCTGGCTATTAAACTGTTGTCAGAGACATAACCAGCAAATATCTTCTCCCATTCTGAGGGCTGTCTGCTTGCTTTACTTACTGTGTTCTTGGCTGTGCAGAACCTTTTTAGTTTGATCAGGTCCCAATAGTGTATTTTTGATGTTGCTTCAATTGCCCAGGGGGTCTTCCTCATAAAATTTTTGCCCAAGCCAATTTCTTCAAGTGTTTTCCCTACACTTTCTTCTAGTATTTTTATAGTTTCATGTCTTAAGTTTAAATCTTTAATCCAGTGAGAGTCTATCTTAGTTAATGGTGAAAGGTGTGGGTCCAGTTTACTTGATCCTGCAATTCCTTTATTAGGTATATATCCAGAAGACCAAAAATCACATTACAACAAAGATATTTGTATCAGAATGTTTATTGCAGCCCAATTCATAATTGCTGGGTCATGGAAGAAGCCCAAGTGCCCATTGACACACGAATGGATCAATAAATTGTGGTATATGTACACCATGGAATACTATGCAGCCATAAAGAAAGATGGAGACTTTACCTCCTTCATGTTTACATGGATGGAGCTAGAAAATGTTCTTCTTAGCAAAGTACCTCAAGAATGGAAGAAAAAGTATCCAATGTACACAGCCCTATTATGAAACTAATTTATAGCTTTCATAGGAAAGCTATAACCTAATTATAGCCTAAGAATATGGGGAGGGGGAGGGGAGGCGGTGGATGGGTGGAGGGAGAGTGATTGGAGGGATCACCTCTATGGTTTATCTTACAAGGGTACAAGTGAATCTTTCTAAAAGTAGAATATAAACATCTTAACACAATAACTAAGAAAATGACATAAAGGCTATGTTAACCAGTTTGATGAAAATATTT
>CAUYQV010007471.1:0-15186 GCA_963574575.1 Galagoides demidoff
TTGTCACTGTCTCAACATGGGGTTTCCGAGTGCTTAAGAGGTCAGGTTTTTAAGGCCTGGTCTGCATCCTGGTTGGCATGCAGGCTGTCCAGGTGCATCTGGGTAGGATAGGAAGCAAGCATTGTACAGAAGAAGAATCTTGCAGTTGTTAGCTATGCCTCATACATCTTTGTTATAATATTTCCACCCCCCCATATCTTAGTTTCCATACATCTTTGTCTCAGTATTTTGTCTACCTGGTATTGTCTAAAGGTCAGTCCAGGTACAGTTGGTTGTTTCTGTTTGCTGTGATGCCATAGCACTCTACCCCGGGGGATTGCTTTATGCTCTGTCTAAAAAAAAAAAAAAAAAAAAAAGAAACAAAAGACTAGAAACAGTTTAGATGACTCTTAAATAGAGAACTGGTGAAATAAATTATGGCATATACACATAATGGAATTCTGTGCTGATGTTAAAAAGGAATACAATAGAATTATACCTACTGACATGGAATGACCTCCAAGATGACATTGTTAAGTTAAAAAAAAAAAGCTAGGTATAAAACAATGCGTTCCTTATGTTCTTGCTCACTTAAATAAAAAAAGAAAAAGGAGGGAAAGAATATGAACACATGGTTTTATTTGAAAGACAATGTCTTAAAGATTACATTAAGAAACTGGTGGTTGGGCTGAGTGGCTCATACCTGTAACCTTAGCAAGCCAACAGAAGTTTTTTAAAAGAAGATAGACAGGCTTGGCACCTATGACTCAATTGGCTAAGGCGCCAGCCACATACACCTGAAGTGGCAGGTTCAAATCCCCAGCCCACCCCGTCAAACAACAATGATGGCCACAACCAAAAAATGGCCAGTGCTGTGGCGGGCACCTGTAGTCCCAGCTACTTGGGAGGCTGAGGCAGGAGACTTGCTTGAGCCCAGGAGTTGGAGGTTGCTGTGAGCTGTGATGCTATAGCACTCTACCCAGGGGGATAGCTTGAGGCTCTGTCTCAAAAAAAAAAAAAAAAAAGAAGATAGACAAAATCTCTAATCATCAGAGAAATGCAAATCAAAATCACCGTGAGATACCACCTAACTTCAGTAAAAATGGCTTTTATTTGGGGACTTTAAAAGTCCCCAAAATAACAGATATGGGCATGAATGAGGAGAGAAAGGAACACTTATATACTGTTGGTGGAACTGCAAACTAGTACAACCTCTTTAGAAAGTTGTATGTAGATACCTCAAGGAACTAAAAGTAGATCTACTATTTGATCCAGCAACCCCACTATTGAATATTTCCCCAAAGGAAAAAAAAGTCAATCTATAAAAAAGACACTTGCATTTGAATGTCTGTGGCAGCACAATTCACAATAGCAAAGATATGGAAACAACACAAGTGCCCACCAATACATGAATGGATTAATAAAATGTGGTATATGTATGCCATGGAGTATTACTCAGCCATAAAAAAATAGTGAACTAACACTTTTTATAACAATCTGGATGGAACTAGAGACCATCCTCCTAAGTTAAATCTCATAAGAATGGAAAATAAAACACCACACGTATTCACTTTTAAAATAGAACTAAAAGATCAACATTCATGCATACATAGGGTAGCGAAATTCAATGGAAATTGAGCAGGTGCAAGGGGACAAGAGGAGACAGGTAAATTCACACCTACTGGGCGTGATGCATACTATCTGGGAGACAGACACGATTACACATAAAACCTTGACTCAAGCGGTACAAAAGTTTGTACCCCTGTTACATTCTGAAATTAAAAAAAAAAAGTAATGTACACCTTCAAATAAAAAAATAGCATTACACCTGGATACATTTTTTTAAAAATCTGAAACTCTTCCTTCTTCCTGAGATGATCTGGCAACCAGTGTCTCTCTAGTCCATCTTGCCTCCCCTCCAAAAATCATTGTTTTGAAAGATTTACTAAAAATCTTTTCCTTTCCATTGAAAGGAAAAGGTATCTTGAAGTAGAAACAGCATGTGTGGTAGGGTCAAACCACTCTTCTTTCAAATCCTGACTCTTCATAGTTGTGTGGTATGGGGCAAGTTGCTGGATTTCTGGGCCTCTTCTGCAAACCTTCAGAGGGATGTAGCATGGATTAAATGGAAAATATTATATGTAAAGCATGTTTCCTAAGATATAACATATTTAAAGGTCATTGAATTTCAGTTATTATCATATGGCAGATGAAATGCTATTCCAAAACAGTTTTAAGACTTCTAAAGAAGGTGTTGCCATTGACCTAGATCTGTGGGTAGCACTGACCTGTCCTAAAGTGACCCAAGGTGGCACAATGCCACATTATGGTACCAATTGATTAAACATTGGCATTGCTAAAAAGCTTGTAATTGGATAAGAATGAATGAATAAGTAGATAGCAGTTAGCATTGCTGACTCGCCTTGTGACTTCTCAAAAGAGCCATGGTAAATGAGAAAAGAGAAGACTTTTTAAAGCAATAATTAAATAACAGTATAGACTTGTAAAATTCACAGAGCATATAGCACTTCTTTTTTTTGTCTCTTTTTGTCTTTTTGGAAACACATGTTAATTATATAACAAACCTACTAGTCTGTTATAAAGGTACCAGCTATGACCAAACATACTTTTATTTGCTTCTTTGTATACCTAGGTCATATTATTAAAATGGTTTGCAAATCTCTTGATATTTTAATGGTGAACACATATGTGAATCTAACTGATTATATTTCTACTGATGGAAAACCTTACATTGCGACATTTACCCTTTACTCACTAGTGTTTGGGTATTACATTTTTGGAATAACCAGACAACGGTATTTGCGATGATTTATAATGACTTAGAAATTCACACAAAAAAGTCTATATTGGAAATTACTTTTCATAATTGCTAACTTTAATTACAAAATAATTGAATATTTTACAGTGTGAAATAAAATAATTCTACATGTACATAAATTTTTGTGTTATTTCTTCCTAAGAGATTGATAATCCTCTGAATTTGTTTCCTAACTTCCATGAATAATAGTTGCAATATATTTTTTTCAATACCGAACCTAATAAAAGCTGAGACAGAAGACAATATCAGTAATGTTTTGAAATGACTGCTGGAACTCCATAATCTTAGTACTGACTGCACTGGTGAGGCTGCCCCATTGTGAGGCTGTCCGTTGTAGCGTTCCAAGAATGGAAGACCAGCGACCTCGTGAGCCAAATCCAAGTGTTGCACCTGGATCCAGAAGAAATGCCTGATGATTGAATATTACAAAGGATTTCTGAAAGGGCATTTGTTTTTAGAGGTCTGGATTCAGAATCATCTAAGCACATACTTAGGGCCAAATAAATTTATATACATGTTACTTCAACATCTTTTGTTTTTAGGTTAACATACTTAATATATATACTGGTTCAGGGGGAAAAATAAGCACTGATATTATGTTGTGCCCTTGAGAATTGAAGTAACAGATAACCTTGAGATGTTGTTATTATTTTTTAATCTGACTAGTTATTGGTAACATTAATACAGGCTGAGCCAAGACTTTAATGAAAACATTATGTTACAGAAGACAAATATTAATGCAAAGATTCCCCAACCCTCAGATATTTTATATTTCATAAAATAGATTCTCAAGGTTAGTAATTTTCTTCTAATGTACTTTTAATTAGTTTTGCTAATTTATAAAAATTGAAGAAAACAAACTACCATACTGTAAGTCTCATCTCAAAGGAAATAACGTCATTATCACCGAGGATGAACAGTCTTCCAACATTGTTCTCTTAAAATGCTGATAGGTTTTCTTTCTGAACAATACCATCTTCCAGCAACACAATACTTCAGAGTCAATCATCTTAGTGTCCTATTACACTTTTTGTTGACTGAAATTTATCAAAGGCTTAGGTGTGCACTTTTATATGTATCAACATGTGATTAGTCCTAACACAACAGATTTTACTGTAGAGAAGTTTATTTCCTTTGAAGTTCATTTAAGGCCAGGCATGGTGGCTTACATCTGTATTCCCAGCGCTCTGGGAGGCTGAGGCAGGAGCATCCTTGAGCTCAGGAGTTCAAGACCAGCCTGAGTGAGAGTGAGACCCCTCATCCCTGTCTCTACTAAAAATAGAAAAACTAGCATGCCTATAGTCCCAGCTACTTGAGAGGCTGAGGCGAAGATCACTCAAGGCCAAGAATTTGAGGTTGCTGTGAGCTATGATGCCACAGCACTCCACTCAAGGCAACAGAAACTGGCACTCTGTCACATTGGCCCTACTTGTGATTTTTCCAAGCAAGGAGCCAAAAAACTAGGATAAGAGTCCACCAAGAGGTTAGACCTGGCACTTTGCACTTCAGTGTGTTTGGTCATTCTTTGGTCAAGAGCACACCAAGAGCCCAGACAGACTGCCACTGGGACAGTTGGAGATAGTACTGAAGAGAGATTTCAATATACATAATCTATTTAATTTGATATATATGACATTCTTGGCATTTAAATGCTAAATTGATTTAAATGGCTTACTGTATATTACAAACTCACAAATAGTATCTCTTCAATATTTAATTATTAGAAAGTATCACAAGATTTTATAATTCACCATCTTTATTTGGCAAACACAACACAAAAACAGTTGGAAACAAAGATTTTGGGAGCTGGTATGTGTGTACAGTAAGAGCTATAATCACGGGACAACAGTTAACAGAGTAGTTAAACAAGCTGTGAGAGGTACACCACACTCATTATCTCAGGGGTCAGCAAACTCCTTCTGTGAAGGGTCCAAATGTAGTTAGTTCTCCAGTCCAGTGGGCAAGATGATCTCTGCCTGGCAACTACTCTGCCCTCACAGAGCAAATGCAGCTATAAATGATTAAGTTCAGCGGCATTTCAATAAAACTCAGTTGAAGGTCACTGAAATGTAAATTTCATATAATTTTTACATAGTATTCTTAAAAACATTTTTAAAAACCATTTAAAAATGCTCTGGGAGGCTAGGGTGTGTGGATCACTTAATCTCAAGACCATCCTGAGCAACAGCTAGACCTTGTCTCTAAAAATAGCTGGGCATTTTGGCCAGGCCCTATAATCCTAGCTACTCAAGAGGCTGAAGCAAGAGGATCACTTAAGCCCAAGAGTTTGAAGTTGCTGTAAGCTATGACGATACCGCCCTCTACCCAGGGCAACAAAGTGAGACTGTCCAAAAAAAAAAAAGAATTAAAAACAGAATAATCATTCTTAGTTTACAGGGCATACTAAAAAAGATGCCTATTAGATTTGGCCCTGACCTCTGGCCTCTGTATTATCTCATTGCTGACTTCTACATTACATCATTGGGTTAACGGGTTTTCTAAATGATTAGATATCCTCTGATTATATTGTCCAATGAATGGAAATGTTTTCTCCCTAATCTTGTTTTCCACCCTACTGCCCATCACTCTCTGTCACCCTGCTGACACTGAGACTGATGATATTTAGGTCAATTGCTCCTCAGGTTAAGAGTACATCCTATAGGTCTAGACTCTAAATGTACCAATTTAAGAACTGTCATCAATTATAAGGTTTTGCAACAATCTTAAGGTCATGTAACAGGATCAGATTGGGGCAGGGTTTTTTTTGTTTTGTTTTGAGACAGTCTTACTCTGACACCCTGGGTAGAGTGCCCTGGTGTCATAGCTCACAGCAACCTCCAACTCTTGGACTCCAGCGATCCTCTTGCCTCAGCCTCTCTAGTAGCTGGGATTACAGGCCCGGTGCTAACATGCCCAGCTAATTTTTCTATTTTCAGTAGAGACCGGGTCTCGCTATTGTTCTGACTGGGCTAGAACTCCTGAGTTCAAGCGATCCTTCCCAGGATCAAGCCTCAGCTTCCCAGATAGCTAGAACAGATTTGGGCGTCTTTACAGCTGGACCTGCCTGCAGAGTGGCAAAGGGGCAGAGCAAAAGTTGTTGTGGCAATCCAGGGGAGAAGCGGAGATTGGGAGTGCACTGGTAGAAACAGGACTAAGAACAGTACGCAGACTGGGAATGTATTGAGGACTAAGTGCTTGTTTGAATAAAGATTGATTCGGGGATGGGGAACCCACAGCCTTGAGGACACATGTGACCTGCTGGATGCTTTTGTTCGGCCTGTGACTCAATACAAATCTTACAAAACAAATCCTTCTAATAAGAGGATTTGTTCTATGAAGTAGCCGCCTTGAGGCCGTAGGTGAGAAATTGATAACACCTTTTTATGATTTCTAAAGCGCTACCTAAGTTTGGTTGGGACAATGATCATGTCTTTCTTCTTTTAATTATTATTTTTATTATTATTATTTTTCAAAAACTCCGGATTCCTCCTACCTTAAAAGGGAGGACATTTCTTCCAACCTAAAGGTTGTATTACTTGAAAATTATTTTTTTTCACATCAGCACAATCACTGGACAGGAATCGCTGCGTGGAGACAGTCTCTCCGCCTCCAAACTATTTCCGGGGGCCCACCTTCCTCTACGCGGGTTCCCGCTGCTCCTCGGCGCCCAGTCATACCCCCTCTAGGCGTCCTGGACTCTCCGGCGGCGCAGTACTCCTCCCTGCGCTCCCTCCGCCCACTCTCCCGCCCATCCGGGAGGCTCCTCCTTCTCCAGACCCGCAACCCAATTCCCTCCCTCCTTCCGTCGCTTTCGCCTTTCCCCGCCCCCATGGCTGCCTTCGATTGGCTAAACTGGCCCGACCGCGGCAGGGAAGAGACACAGCTGCGTTCTGATTGGCTGTACGTAGGCTGGGGCCTTCGTGATTGGCTGATATGAGGAGCCAGCAAGTGTGCCTGCGCGCCGGGGTGTGTGGACGTCGCTTTGTTGCCCGAGGGGGGTGGCGGTAGAAGTTGAGAGGGTCGGGGGTTAGCGCTTCTCCGGACCGGCAGTCGCCGCAGTCACTTCGCTCGGTATTTAGCGTAGGAGTCGCGCTGACGGCAGCTATGAGCGGCGGCGTGTACGGGGGAGGTAAGTGCTACCAAACAAGAGAGCGCGCCTTTTTTGGCGTGTAGGGTTTGTAACCGCCGCCCCCAGCCCTCCCCTTCCCGGCGTTCCCTTCCGGTCTCCCGGCTCGGGAACCCGGCCTCTCCGCCCCGTCCCCGCCTTGCTCTCGACCCGCCCCGGAGCCCACTCGGCTCCGCGTGTGCCTCGGGCTCGAGGAGTCACGGCCCCTTTCTGCCTCGGGGCCCGGGGGAGCGAGATTTTGAAGGTGTGCGCGCCTCCCCGGGAAAGCCTCAGAGGTGGCCCGGCAGGCCCTGAAGCCCCAGGGTCACATGTCCCTGAGGGTCTCCAAAACTAGGCTGTGTTGGGGTGTGTGTGTGAACTTGGAAGGTCCCAGCAGTTTGCAAGCGTGGACGGAGGGTTTCCGTAGATAGCAAAGCGAGCAGGCAGAGGTAGAAGTGATTGGTGAAGCGGCGGCCACTTAGGATGCGCCCCGCTCTCGCGCTGCTCACACCTTTCAGTAACTCCTGCCTATTGACTGTGGAGTTTCTCGTGGGCGGGTCTGTTTGGGATTTAGGGACACCTGTAACTTAAGGATGCCCAGAAAGTTTGCCTAGGGTCCGGCGTGTCTGTTCTTGACTTTCTTTGAATAGGCTGTGGTGTAGTAGAAAGATTATCACGAGGTGGGACTTAACACAGACCAGGTTGAAATCAACCTCACTATTTATTTAGCTCCTTGGTCTTGGGTAGTTTAGTTTTCCCAGCTTCAAGGTCCCCATTTGTGGAATAATTCTTACACTGTACTGCACTTCTGCTCACAGTGTGGTCTATGGACCAGCTGTGTCAACATCACTTGCAAATCTCTTAGAAATGTAAAATCTCAAGCCTTACCCTGAATTACAGTCTCCATTTTTGCAGGATCTCCAGATGATCAAAGTATCACTATATATCATGTTTGGGGTTGTATTTGACCGGCTGGAGATCGGGGAGACAAGTTTAGAGTATTCCTAGTGTTACTGTTTCTAGTAATGTTGCCGTTTTCGAAGAGGATGGCATTTTACAGATGGGGTATAATAACAAGGTTTTCAAAGTTTTGGAAGTGCAGTTTCAGAGTCTTCTGAAGTGATATGCTGACCCTCACTACCTCCTTCCTCCATCTCTGTTTCTGTCCTTGGTTTTGCTTTTGCAATGTAAGAATTTCCCATTTTTACTATGGAGAAGGCCTACTTGATTTTCATGATTTACCTTTTTTCCATCTGAGATGCATTCCTAGCAGAAAAACTAGGTCTTTGTGCCTTTGCCTCATTGAACTTGTTGATTTTATTATGACCTTCAGGTTCACTGATCCAAGGACCTGGAGGCTGTGGATTACTCCTTATTCAGCATTATTTAGTGAGACCAAGATAGATGATGGGTAATAATAATGGAAGCAGCAAACATTTATTGAGTGCCTACTGTGGGGCAAGAACTATTCCAGAGGCTTTACATGCATTACATTTAATACATCCATTAACTCATTTAATCCACAACGACTGAGACGCTACTTCTATCTTCATGTAATTGAAGAAGAGAATAAAGTGTGCAATAGATTAACCAGCCCAAAGTTACATATAACTTCATTGTAAGTTAGGAACAAATATCTCTGGGATAAAGAAAAGGCATTTTAGTAAAACCCTTTCCCATTTCATAAAAAGTGTTTTGATTCTTTCTCCTGGCAGGGTTTAAGTGGGTCATTTTTCAAATGTGTACCCAACAGCATAATCAGATATGTTTAGGCATTCAAAATAAACACTCTGCTTCTTGTTAGCTTATGTAGAGGAATATGTATTGAAGCCTATTTCACATGTAAAGTATTTAAAACTTGCAAAATATATAAATGATTTTGCATTTGAATCACTACTCTATGTTTAGTATTTATGGTAGTCCACATTTTTCAAAGGGTTTCCTATAAAAAGCAATCCCAGTCACAATTTTAATAATAACTTAATAAACTGTATTTTTATTTATTTATTTATTTATTTTTTATTTTTTTTGAGACGGAGCCTCAAGCTATCCCCCTGGGTGGAGTGCCATGGTATCACAGCTCATAGCAACCTCCAACTCCTGGGCTCAAGCGAGTCTCCTGCCTCTGCCTCCCAAGTAGCTGGGACCACAGGCGCCCACCACAACACCCGGCCATTTTTTTGTTGCAGCCATCATTGTTGTTAGGCGGGCCCGGGCTGGGGATTTGAACCCGCCACCTTAGGTGTATGTGGCTGGCGCCTTAGCCGATTGAGCCACAGGCGCTGAGCCCAAACTGTATTTTTAAATCTACTTAGTAAAAAGATCTTTGTAGGCCAGGCATGGTGGCTCACACCTCTACTTCTAGCAGTCTGTGAAGCCGAAACAGGAGGATCACTTGAAGTCAGAGTCCAGCCTGATTGAGAGTGATACCTAATCTATACAAAAATAGAAAAATTAGCCAAGGCTTGTGGCACAGTAGTTGTTCTAACTACTTGGGAGGCTGAGGCAGAGGGATTACTTGAGTCCAGGAATTTGAGGCTGCTAGGCTAATACCATAGCACTCTAGCCTTGGAGAATAAGTGAGACTCTGTCTCGAGATAAAAGAAATGAAGGAAATTTAGTCTTGTCCATAGCAGTAAAGTAAATGAACATCACATTTTATTGATTCTTAATTGTATATCTTTCCCCTCATTTAAGCAGCTGACGTTGGAGTGTGTCTTAATATTGAGTCATGGCAGGGTTTAAGTGGCAGCATATTTTTTTCTTAGTGATACATGAAATAATGCATCATATAGTTGATAGCAGCTTTTGCTGATGACAAATGGTAGCAGTATCAATGAGGTACGTGTTCGTTCATTAATAGTAGTATACAGAAAGTACAAAGGTAGCACAGACAAAGTTATTAACTCAGTGTGAAAATGTTGGCAGGCTTTACAAGTTAGTGGGGATGATAGAGGAGGAGTGAAGAGGGACAGCATGCACACGGGCCATCTGAGCGAGAGTATATGGTGTGTTTGGGAGGTGACATACAGGTATTATTCAGTAATGCGGTGGGAAGTGCCCGCTGCCAGAGATGCTAGGCCTTCAATATCAACTAGCTAGAACGATTGAACTTTTATAGGTGATGAGAAACCTCTGAATAACTCACACCTTTATTTTTATTGGAAGATTTGTGTGCCAAAGTGATTAGTTACAATTTTGAAAGATCACATTGTAGCAGTTTGAAGGGTAGATTGAAAAGGTGAAGAAAAGGAAGCACAAAACCCATAGGAAATTGTAATTTCCTATTAAGAACTTGATTGAAAGCAGTGGCATTGGTTTTAAAGAGGAGCGGGTTTGAGAAATATTTAGCAGAAATAGTTGGTAGAAATTGAAAGATGAAGGTGTTCACTACTCTGAAGTTTTTGCCTCTGAGGACTGGGGTCTCCCACTGTGAGAGGCAATGCTGACACTAGCAGTGTTTCTGATGGGCTGAATTTTTGAGGTATCCATGAAACATCAAGTGGAATTGATTTACTGTCCCTTCTGGTTGTCCTGTACCTTTTCTATGTCTTTGTAAATAGGCCCTTTAATAAGTAACTCCTCAAAGGACCCATTTTTAGCATATTCTCTTTCCTGATGAGACATCTATTGATATTCATGTATAATTTGTTATATTTTAATTACATGAATCTTTAAGGTATTTTTATAACTAGGTTCAAGCTAGTAATAATGTGAATATGATTTATTTTTATAGAGCTTTCACATGTTCTCATATTAAGCACCTTAAGTACTTCTTTAATTTTTATATGATATTTGCAAATTGTTAATGTTAATTGTCTTTTAATCTTTTCAGATGAAGTTGGAGCTCTTGTTTTTGACATTGGGTCCTATACTGTGAGAGCTGGTTATGCTGGTGAGGACTGCCCCAAGGTAAATAATGTTAGAGTTGACTGGGTGTGTAGGGCTATTATGTAGAATTAAATTTATAAGGAAATTCTGATTCAAAACAAATATGGTAAAAGACATTAGTTGGCCGGGGGGTGGGGATGTGTGGAATGACTCCTTGATAAAAATAGGTGAAATGCGTACATCCTTTTTTTGACTCTTATAGGTAGATTTCCCCACAGCCATTGGTATGGTGGTAGAAAGAGACGACGGAAGCACGCTGATGGAAATAGATGGCGATAAAGGGAAACAAGGAGGTCCTACCTACTACATAGATACTAATGCCCTGCGTGTTCCGAGGGAGAATATGGAAGCCATTTCACCACTGAAAAATGGGATGGGTATGATATTTTACCCATGGATTTGATTATAGAATACTCGTGGTATAGAACATCAGCCATTTTTCTGTATTTTTATTCTACAAACTGACGCTCCAGGCACTGGGAATACAAAAAATACATAAGAAATGTTCTTTTTCCTCAAAAAACTTATAATCAGATAGATGGGATCAGTGCATACATACAAATGTGATACACTGTGGGGGTAAGTGTTGTAATACAGGGGTGTACAATAATGAGTGGGATTAGAGGGAAGAGATATTTAACTCTATCATTGGGGAGTCATTGATGGTTTTCACAGAGTTGGTAACTTTTCCAATAAACTCTTTATTTTTTTGAGACATGATCTTGTTCTATTGCCTAGACTAGAAAGCACTGGCATCATCATAGCTCCCTGCAACCTCAAACTTCAGGGATTAAGTGATCCTCCTGCCTCAGCCTCCTGAGTAATTGGGACTGTGGGCATGGACTATGATGTCTGACTAATTTTTTTATAGAGAGGGAGTCTCTCTCTGTGGCTCAGGCTGGTATCCAACTTCTGGTCTCAAGTGATCCTCCTGTCTCAGTGTCCCAGAGTGTTAATATTACAGGGGTGAGCCACCCTGCCTAGCCTTTTGTGACAAATCTTGATCAATGAATGAGGAATAGACTGGCTGACAAATTTGGATAAAGTAGAGAGACTATTGTGTGAAGAGATGGAGTTGTGAAGGAAACTTAACATGTTTATAAATGGTATACGGTTAAGTATGGCTGCAACATTGGGTATGTTAGGCTTAGTAGCAGGAAAGGTAGTCAGAACAGTCATAAAAGACCTTATAAACCATTTCAGGGATATATTAAGCTAGTAACTGGAGGAATTTAAACAGATGTGATACATGACAGAAAATTAATCTAACAACAAAATGTAGGATACATTGGAGGGAAACAGAGGCAGGGAGCTCAGTAAGGGAAGTAAGAGTCCAGATGAGAAATGAAGAGAGTTGAAACTATTAACGCAGATAGTTGAGATCCTGAGGTGGGGAGGTACCTGTGGCTCAGTGAGTAGGGCGCCAGTCCCATATACTGAGGGTGACAGGTTCAAACCCTGCCCCGGCCAAAAACAAAACAGAGATCCTGAGGTGGCGTTTAGATATCCAGGAGAAAAATGGTAACTAAGTGATTGCAAGTATGAAAAGCAGAGAAGAGTTGAAGGTTTCTTAGAGTTCTGGTTGTGGTAACTGAATAGAGGGTCCCATTCACTGAGGTAACAACAGAAGGGGAAGGAGCAAGTTTTATGGTTTTCAAAGGCAAGTATATTGAGGATACCCTGAATCACTGTCCAGTTTGGGCTTGTAAGAGTCTTCTCACTGTGGAGTCAACACAAATTGCTTAATCCTCCAAAAACAAGTTGTAACATGACAGTACATGTCTACCAGGAGAATGCATCAAAGACACAGTGCCCAAGGTTTCTACTGAAAGCTGGTCATGTAGGTATGCCCTGCCTATCATGTACCAAGATTTTACACTCCCAGAAGGAAAACAGGTGTTTGGCACAGACCACATTATTTGTGCAGTTTTGGTACTGTTCATTTTGGGAAAGTTTTTATCAGTGTAAGGGAATGGTTTGTCGGTCAAGTTCCTAGACACTCGATAAGGCTCAAGCTTGTAAGCAGGCCTTTCTCAGGCTTGCTAGTAAGTACCAGTAAATGGATTCATTGAGTTCAAAGTGTTTGGACATCCAGGTAAGCAGGTGAATAAAAGGTCATAATAAAGATTTTAAGACATGGAGTTGTATTTTAATACCCAGAAAGAGTTTGGAATATGAAAAGAGTTGAGGATAGAGTTCCTAGAAAAAACTTTTATTTAACCAATTGAGAAGAGGAGGCACCCATGAAGGAGAGTGAAGAGGAGCAGTTAGGGATGTAGGAGAAGGGCAAGAGAGCAAAAGCTATGGAAGCATAAAAGTCTGGAGATTCTCAGTGTTCTCAGTGTGACACTGAGATTTACACTAAGGAAAGGAGAGAGAAAGAGAAGTTAAATTTACCAAAAAAGTCCATTGACTTCCTCCCCCAGCCCCAATCCTGATGGGCCTGTAGAAGTAATATATTATGCAGGTAACATTGTTTCTTCTTTGGGCTGTGGCAGAAAAAGTTAACTCTTGTATAGTTAATAGTGTCATAATTTAGAGAAGTCAGGTGAGATTAAAAAATATAAAGTTTCCATGGATGTGCCTCTTAGAAAGTCGTTAGTGACTTATGCGAGCAGTTTTAGTGGAATGTTGATGAGCAAGCCAAAATGAAGATACATGCTGTGCTCTGAATTTTAAAAATGTCTTTTGAGTATGGACCATAGAAGTCTTTTGTATTTCTTATTACCATTCTGATCATACACTGGGCCTCTAAATAACTTACTGAATAATATTTATTTGGTATTTTAGGTCCATTGGATACCTTAAATACATTTGATGCAGATCTAGGGCTAGAGGGACCAAAAAGATTCTTTATGTAGAAAACAAAGATAACTTCTGAGGCTGGGTACAGTAAATCACACCTGTAATCCTAACACTTTGGGAGGCTAAGGCAGGCAGATTGCTCAAGGTCGGGAGTTGGAGATCAGCCTGAACAAGAGCAAAACTCTGTTTTTATAAAAAAAAAAAAAAAGAGAGAGAGAGAGAGAGAGAGAAGAAAAAGAAGGAAAAATAAGCTGGATGTGGTGGTATGCACCTGTAGTTCCAGCTGCTTGGGAGACTGAGACAGGAGAATTGCTTGAGCTCAGGGGTTTGAGGTTGCAGTGAGCTATGACAACACCACTGAACTTTGCCTGGGCAACGGGGTAAGATCCTGTCTCAAAAAACAAACAAAAAAAGATAACTTCTGTGTAAAGTACTAAGTGATGAAGTAGATCTGTAAAATAAGTAGTTTCTGTGTATTAAATTATAAATTGCTTAGTCATAGAAACAATCTCTCAAGATGCTGTATTCATCTTCAATTAAGTATTGTTTCCAAGCTATTAATTTTATATTCCAGTTGAAGACTGGGATAGTTTCCAGGCTATTTTGGATCATACCTATAAAATGCATGTCAAATCAGAAGCCAGCCTGCATCCTGTTCTCATGTCTGAAGCACCGGTGAGACAAAGACTTCTTTTCCATGTTTCTCTAGGGTTTTTTCCCCTTTAGTTTTCTCCTCATTTGAAAAATTTCTTTTTCTTTAAAGAGACATTGAAATTCATATTTTGAATTTGAAAATTAAATAGGGGATTAATTTTTAAACACTATTATAACTTTTATGATTTCAGTAAACATTCTGAGAACAACAAAACCCAAAAGGGTTCTGGTGGTTATTCCCCTGCCCCCCCCCCCCAGGATTTGTTTTAACATTTGGTTTCAGTACATTGCTTCCCATTTTAGGTTTGTGAATCATCTCTTATGCCCAAGAGCAGTGTATATCTACTTTGCTTCTTGCCTCCCTCTCCCTTCTGAGACAAGGTCTCACTCTGGTGCTGGGGCTAGAGTGCAGTGGTGGCCTCAGAGCTCACTGCACCTCAAACTCCTGCACTCAGGTGATTCTTCTGCTTTACCCTTCCTGAGTAGTTGGGATTATAAGGCATATACCTGGCTCGGTGCCTGTGGCTCAATCGGCTAAGGCGCCAGCCACGTACAATTAGGTGGCGGGTTCGAATCCCTAGCCCCGGCCCGCCAAACAACAATGATGGCTGCAGCCAAAAAATGGCCGGGTGTTGTGGTGGGCGCCTGTAGTCCCACCTACTTGGGAGGCGGAGGCAGGAGACTTGCTTGAGCACAGGAGTTGGAGGTTGCTATGAGCTGTGATGCCATGGCACTCTACCCAGGGGGATAGCTTGAGGCTCCGTCTTAAAAAAAAAAAAAAAAAAAAAAAAGCATATACCACCACACCTGGCTAATTCCTCTAAATTTTGTAGAGATAGGGTCTCACCACGTTGCCCAGGCTGGTCTTGAATTCCTGACCTCAAGCAATCCTACCTCAGCCTCCTAATGTGCT
>CAUYQV010007472.1:0-114422 GCA_963574575.1 Galagoides demidoff
CTGTGGTCCTAGCTACTTGGGAGGCAGAGGCAGGAGACTCGCTTGAGCCCAGGAGTTGGAGGTTGCTATGAGCTGTGATGCCATGGCACTCTACCCAGGGGGATAGCTTGAGGCTCTGTCTCAAAAAAAAAAAAAAAAAAAAAAGTATTTATCAAAGGCCTCAGTATTGGTGTTACTGGAATTTCTTCCTCTGTCAGTTCTTGGTCTCAGGAATTCAAAGAATGAAACTGCAGACCAGAGATCAGTGGTAAGCCAGAATCTTTGTTAGACAGAAAGGAGTACAGAGGGAGTAGCAAGACCAGAGATTCTGGAAAAGTGGAAGGCCTCAGTCAGAAATCTCTCTTTTAGGCCCTTTGTCCAGGAGTCTATATTACATTCTGACCAGGACTTGGTAGGTGGAAAAACACCTGTTCAAAGTTAATGAGTGTATTAACAAATGAATGAATGTCTAGAGACCAAAGGGTGTGGCCTGGAAAAGGCACCCTGTTTGTCCTGGAAAAGGGGGTCTGATTTCTGTGCTTACCTGGGCCAAGAGAATGGGAGAATCCCTGTTTAGCCCTGAGTGGGGGAATCCTATATCATTGGGAACTGAGTATTAGGTGCTGATGCTATAAGAGAGAACAAAACAGCCAAAAACTCTTTTGGAGAGATAATAACATAAAAATAAGTAAGATGGCTCAACACTTATAGCTCAATTTTTAGAGCACCAGCCACATACACAAGACTGGTGGGTTCCAATCAGCCTGCTAAAAAACAAATAAACAAAAATAGCCTGGCATTGTGGCAGGTACCTATACCCCTAGCTACAAGAGAGGCTGAGGCAAGAGATTCACTTGAACCCAAGAGTTGGAGGTTGCTGTGAGCTGTGGCACACAGCACTCTACTGAGGGTGACATAGTGAAACTCTGTCTCAAAAAAAAAAAAAAAAAGATATTTAATATAACAACGGATCCAAAATGGCGAGAAGAAAAATAAATCAGGAAAGAGAAATACAGCACTGATAAAGATGTGCTATTTTAAATGGAATGAAGAAGTACTCACTAAGGTAATATTTGAACAAAAACCTAAAGAAGATGAGGAAGCAAGCCATGCAGATATTAGGAACAAGCAAGTGCAAAAGCCCTGAGACAGAAATATGCCCCATGTGTTTATCAGTAGGATATACAAGAGGGATGATCAAGGAGGAAGAAGAAGAAGAGATAGAGGGCTGGGCACGGTAGCTCGCACCTGTGTAGGGGTCAGAGCAAAACTTGCCCTTTCCCCTTAGGTTGGTTCACTGAAAGGATCAACTCACAGTTATGGTAGATTAAGAAGAGAAAAGTTTATTTCCAAATACCATGTGCGAGGGGGAACCCAAGAATATTTTCCCAAAGTCTCAGTGAGTGTCAGTGGCTTTTAAAGATGTTTTTTAGAAGGGAGGGGGTAGAAACACTAGAAAGTATAGGTGTAGTAAGTGATTGCTGGGGGGGGCGGGGGAGATGTGTAGATGGATGGAAACAGATTGATTTGTGAATTACCCAGAGAGACAGGTATTGTTCTGTCAATCATATTTTGGGGTGAAATTTACTTAGCTCCTCCATTTCCCTTGTCTGGAACTTCTCCAAAAGTTTCACTCATTAAGAGCTGAGTTGAAAAATGTGTAGAGAAAGAGCAGGTTAGTAATTTAGTAATAAAACATTTGAAAAGAGATATAAGAACATAAATTAGGATGAGAATGAATAAGCAAAAAGAACATACCTAAGCACATTTCCTTACACTTCATTAAACTGGTTTTCTATTCTTGGTAATAGGTTAATAAAGAGTTGTATGTTAGTGGTATGAATGCACAATTCACATTTTTTTCTTCCCCCTTTCCCAAAGTCTAAAGTGTAATTAAGATAAATCCTGAGAGGAATTTCCTCAGGCTTCAGCCATGGGCATTGATCAACCAGCTTCCAGGATGTTGACCACCTCAAGTTACCTTGCAGGGATTGGGTGGACCTGTTTTTGCTTCTCACAGCTCTCTTTAGCCTACTGCCATGGACCTAGGTGAGGATCTCTTTCACCTTCCTGCAAAGGGTGTGGTCTGGATGATGGTGTAGGGGTCTTCCTACGTTGGTTTAAGGGGGACCAGTTCTGATATTTGATCTAGACTTGATTCTTTGGAAGGAAAGTGTATACAGACATAAAAAAGAAACTGTGAACACAGTTAATTACTCAAGTGAAGACCCTCTTTGCTTATCTTCCTAGCACTTTTAGCAGCCTGATCAATTCAGTCTCTTCCAGTTCTTTTAGGAGTCTCTGTTAAATTGTAGAGGATTGGTGAAGGCCTGTCATATATTATTTCATAAGAGGAGTACTTTAATTTTTAGAAGGGGTACATTTAATATTTAACAAGACCAGTAGGCAGGGCCTGTACCTAATTAAGCTTTGTTTCTTAGCAAGAGGAATGTAGAAGTATTTCTCCAGAAATTTCTTTATTTTCTTTTTTTCTTTTATCCTAAGTGCATGCCTCATGCATACAACCTGTATAATCAACCTCAGATTTTTACACAATAAACTTTGATATTCAGTGAGGCATGAGTTGGTTAACCACTGGTGTCTTTTGGTGTTCATAAGCGTGACCACCGCCTATGGTATCTAGACTCTTGAGTTTTGTGCTAAAGTTAACTTATTAGCCTCTTACACTAGCATGGCAGTGTCTGTAAGTCACTGTTTTATACAGCATAACACCTGACTTTTGCTGGGAAATATTATTTACTAGAACTATGGTATACAGAAAAACTATGGTCAATGGCCTTTATAGATATACTTGCTTCAACCCTGAATGTTTTAAGGATACTTGGATTATGGTCTGGAAATAAGAACAAAAAAACTTAGCCTTCCTTTTAGAGTGATTTTATCTGTCTTGTTTCCAATTTCATCTCACAGAAAAACTGTTGGGTACCCAACCTGGATATGATTCTATGTTTCTAATTAATGAAAGGAAGTGATATCATGAAATCTCTTTGGTTCTCAGATCATATGATTGCCCAATTTCACATTCATATATTATGGATGATTGAGAAAGCTAGAATATAAAGGACAAAAAAGAATAGCAAGCTTGGTATAGAGCAGGACAAGGGTGAGGTCTAAGTGTAACTGGATGTAGCTGTTTATGTAGATTGGAATAAAACACAACGTACCATCTTAGACATCACTTCCTCTAGAAAACTCATTGTGACTTCTATAGACTGAATCATATGCCCTTTACGTGTTTCCATAACACCTTTAGAGCTTTCATCACTGAGTTGAAATTATTTCTTTACTTGTCAGCTTTCCTTATCATACTGCAGATTTATTAAGGTAAGGACATGAATCATGTCTTTCATCACTAAACCCTTAACATGATACTTAACACGTAAGGGGCACTGAGTAAATATATAATTCATATTATTCATATGAATATAGCGAAGGCATAAGGCAGATCAACAGCTGTATTTTTCTGCTAAACAGCTAAAACCTGTCTACTTTTTTCTATCAACTTTTACTGTGCAGCCTTTTTCTTGTGCAATCAATTGTTTACAAACTCTTTTACATTTTTCTCTTATAAAAAATTATTATGTTGATATTGGCCCACAATCACAATAGACTAAGATTTTTCTTTGAATTTTAATCCTATCATGCAGCATGTAGTTTTGTTCACCTGCAAACTTGATAAGAATTGCTGCTATGTCTATTAATCATTATTCTTTAGAAATATTAGTAAAAATAATTTCACATCTCCTGCTTTAATATCATGCCACAAAGAAGTCTTCATTTATCTGGCAAAGGATAATTATGAAAGATTTTGCTGAAATTCACAAACAGAAACCCTGCAGAATCAGGAAGTAAGCTCTACTTATCCTCAAACATGTAGAATTGTCCAGCTGCAAAGTAGTAATTTTGCAATTTATGCCCTATTATTTTTAAATGTAAAACAAAGAAGAGTTACATTATTGTCAGGACTTTTCTAAGCCAGAGTGAAGCACTTGATCAGAAATGCCAGAAGTATGGCTGCAGGGCAAAACCTTGAGCTTTCCTTGGGACTATGTAAATGAGATTCAAATGTTATGTCTGGAAAATAAAACAGTGCAACAGCCAGATGAAGGAAAGGTCTACCATAACTCAACAAAGCAATCCAGAATAGACTACTTAACCCACTTCAAGTTTATGGACATCCATAATTGCAATATTTATTAAGTAGTAAATGCAATTTTTTAAAAACCCTTTTGATATGAATTTCTTTGATCTCTCATTATAAGAAATATTGTTATTGGAATGAGAAGGCAGCTTATTTCTTTTTTTCTAAGTTTACTTACCTAAGATATCCCAAATGTACCATTAGCAAAGATCTATGCTTAGTGTATTGTTTTGAAACATCCCATTCAAAATTAAAGCCTCGCCATTAATTAGGCTATTCCAACAGGAAACAAAAAATGTACGTCAGCATAACGAAATAAATAACAAAAATCAAGATATAAACCATATATAATACTCTATTTGTTTGTTGTAGTCAAAAAGAACCCTTTCTTTTTATAAATACATGAGATCCACCCTCTTAACAAAATTCCAGGTGTATAGGACTTAACACACTCCCAAGTGTATTGTTAACTACAGGTGTAGGAATCATGTTGTAAAGCAGGTCTTTAGAATTTTTTTTCACTCTCTACTTTCAAAGTAAAAGAAAAAATTCAATAAGTTGCACAAGGTGGCACCTGTAATTACCACTACTTGAGAAAATTGAGGTGAGAAGATAGCTTGAAGCCAGGAGTTCATGACCAGCCTGGAGAATGTAGTGAGAACCCATTTCTAAAAAAAAAAAAAAAAAAAAATTCCTGTATGACCTTTCAGTGAAAAAAATCCATATATAAGCCCCAGAGATAAAAAAGAAAGTGGGCCAGTGGCACAGCTGGTCAGCCACTTTCTCACTTAAATAGCTTTTTAACATCTGAGAAAATACTTTATGTACAATTGGAAAAAAAAAAAAAAGCCATGTTTGATTCTCTCAACTTGTATTTTACAATAACATGCTCTAGGAAAAAGGATGATATTATATTTTAAATCCAAAGAACAGATATGTACGGGTATTCTCTGAAAAGCAGAAATTTGTCTATAGACATAAAATATAAAAACAGTACCCTGATAATATTAATGTACATAGCTATGATTTAATTAAAAATATATATATATTACACGAGGGAGAAGCAAATTTGAGTAGTAACAGACACTTCATTTCAATTGGAAAAAAAAAACAAAGACTTCTTAGAAATTAATTAAATTGCCTGAACTGGAATAAGTCGTAATCAATTATGTTTATCACTGCGCAAGTAATTTATGCCAAGAGTGGGCAATTATTCAATATATTCAATATTAAGTAGATTATAATCTCTTTAAAGCCAGAGATTGTGTATTACTTTTCTTTTTTTAACCTAACAAACTCAGGGTGGTGCCTTGCACACAGTATGTATTTGAATAGCATAATTAACTAATTCACCAGAAACTGTTTGAGCCATAAATTAGATACTATTATACTAATTACCTACCTCAAGGCACTTAAGTGAATAGTTGAAAAGTAATTTGGATGCAATATATAGAAAGTAACTAATGGCCATCTTCAACCAAAATCTATAAAGTGAGAGCAAATAGCATACCTATCAAATGATTAATGCAATACAAATTAAATTCACTAAAAATTGAAATTTGTTTAGCTGCCTTATTTATTTAACTATTAATAATCCACAATGTCCCCTAGTTTCACTGCCTGTCATGCTCTTCAATGGCTTTTTGGCACTGCATAAATATCAAAATGAAAATGTCATTTGAAGTAAAAATTTCTCTCTGAAGAAACTGGAAATTAATCAATCTTGAAAATGTGATAAAGAAAGTGATAAAGAGAAATCCAAGTGGAGAAATGCTGGAGAGTCCAGGGAATAGTGTTATAAAGAAAAGCCCATGTTCCTTCTGGAAATATTTGCCTAAGTATGTCATTTCGGGACAGCTCCCTGCCACATATGTAAGTTTTGTTGGAAACTGTTCATTTCTGCACTGTCAGGATGGGATCATTTTGTACAGTTTGCAACGTGGACAGGCCCTGAGGGAAGGGAAAGCCTAATTTTTCACTTTCTGGCTTTACTTGGATAATCTAAGCTTAATACTGACGACAATAAAACTTGGATTATCCTTACAGATTTTGAGAAAAACAAATATAGGATTAAAAACTACAGTTTAGTGGGAGAATGTGGTTCTATTCATGCAGATCCCCACATTCCAATGTACAGTTCACACTAGCTCAAGACAGTAGAGTTAAAAAACTCTTCTGTGGACTTCTAAGTTCCAAAAAGTACTGACTTTTTCTTTTCTAGTATTTACTTTTATTTTTACAAACACAGCAGAAAAGGTACATCTATGACTGGATCATCACATTACTTTTTTCAAAATACTTTTGGAGCTATCCTTTGGAACTGCCTTTAAAATCCTCTTTAGGAGACATGCATGAAAATAGTAAACATTAATTTATATTCACATCTTTCTTTTGGATGCAAATTCACACAACATAACTTGTTTAATACCATTATTCACCACAAATTGCAACAAATTGGTTTGGGCATTTGACAGTGTTTACTCCTACAATCAATGGCTCCACTCATAGGAACATTCAAAATAAACATGTTTTGAACAGATACATAATTAAGAAAAATAGAAATATAGTTACCCAATATTATTTCATTGAAGAGGAAGAAACTCATTTAAATATAGTTTCTGATCTGATTAAAAGCATAGGGCTACTAAATTCAACATAATATATGAAGATTAAAAAAATGGATTCCAAACCAAACTTCCTAGGTTTACATATGTTAGGTTCTATCATTTATTAATTATGTGATTTTAGACAAGTCAGTCTACTCATTCAGAAGACAAGAATAAAAGTAGTATACATAGGATTATAGTAAAGATTAAATGAAATATGTACATTAGTTCTTACTATGTGTGTGTATATATAAACTATATATGTACATACTTACTATGTGCTAGCCCTATTCTAAGTTTATACATTACATATAATTATTATTCAGAAAGGCTTTATTGTTTTAGTTATAAACAATGATCTACAATTATTTTTCCATGATAACAGTCTTTCTCAGACTAATAAAAAAAATTACAACCCATTCCATAGTTCTTTCATTAAACAGGCTGAACTGAACACCCTACATACCAGGAATTCCATCAGGAATTGGATAGTTAATATTTTTCAAATTTTGTTTTGAGATAATTGAATAACATCAATCATCTGTTCTCTGCATAACACTTTTTTAGGGCTACTTAAATTGCACAGTCAAAAACAATTTGGGGGTACTTTTTAATTGTGGGAGACCGTCTTCCTCTTCCTCACTTAATCCCGTTCCTTGCCTTTATCTATGCAAACTAATATTTAAGAGCCAAGCTTTTTCTTACAAGCTTTTGAAAAAAAATTATCTCTTGGACAGTGATTCAAAATAAACAGTTCAAATAAGATATGCTTTGGGAAAATGTTAATAAACTTGCCTCTGGCAAATTATTTGATTTTCCTTGTATTTCTTTCACTTGGCAGGGATTTTACTTGGGGATTTAAAAAAAAAAAAAGGAGCAAAGGAAAATGTCATAAGGCTTTACAAATGGATACTTTTCTCACTATAGAGTGATTGTTTTCTTATAAAACCATTATTCGAGGTTGAAAGTCAGGAGG
Source organism: Galagoides demidoff (assembly GCA_963574575.1). Classification (NCBI taxonomy): domain Eukaryota; kingdom Metazoa; phylum Chordata; class Mammalia; order Primates; family Galagidae; genus Galagoides; species Galagoides demidoff. Next base: position 7,724 of record CAUYQV010007472.1, read on the forward strand.
CCTTTGATTTAAATTTAAGTTACATAAATAGACTAGAAAATAATGAAATTGCCCGAAAATTATGAATCATCCCTATTCAGAGAGAATCTCAGCATCTCATCAGTCAACAGGTCCCTATCGAAATCCTGCTCTTTTAGACCACCTGCTAGAGAAATAGGAGCCACCCAAACAGACACAACACTTTCCCCATGGAGCTTACCAGTCTTGCAGGAACTATAAAGTAATAATTATCAGTAGTCAGATAAATTATCATAACAAATAACTTACTGAAAATAAATGAAGCATTTTTGGATTGTGGCCATCTAATGTGGTCCACTCTTCAATATTTTAAACTTCTGTCTTAAGACTCCTCTACCCCAAACTTTGGATGCCTATTTTCCCTAACTTCTAAGCTGTTGAGAAGATGAAATAAAAAGTGTTACCTTTTTGTTTTTTAGCTAAGGAGAAGAACATTTAAGTACACCAGTGGTAGGAATAATCATGAAGAAAGCTACCACGATGGGTTACACATAGAGGCACTGGCAATGTTGACTGGCTATCATCACTGCTGTTATTTCCTCCAATTTCCTTGTTACCTTTCTTCTTAATAACAGCTAAGGAAGATTTAGCTAACTAGTGAGGCTGCAATCATTAAAAATTTGGTGAAATCCCAAAATCCACAACCCCTAGGAATTTTCCTGGATCCCCTACTTGGAGAAAAATTGTAAGCAACTTACAGCACACTAAATCACAAAGATTGGCCTGGAAAACCATTTATGTAATTTCTCTGCTTTTGTTTGGGGAATCTTCCAAAAGAAGTGTCTAGAGAATTAGATATAATTTGAACAGGGTATGCTAACGTGGCTTCAACAATGATTTTACTTTTCTTGTAATTTTGTACTTGACAATCATTTTTTCCAGCGATGTGTCATGCTGTCCCAGTTGACTGTCTGGCCATATTTTGCCCTGCTGTTTGCTATAGCAAAAAGTACAAATATAAAATTACCTTCTTCAGCCCAATGTTAATTTCAGTGAAATCTCCCAAGATGAACCCCCTCCCTGTCCTTTATCCCTCTATAACTATATGTGATTTCAAAGGATCCATTAGTGCTTGATAATATTTTGAAAGAGAAATAGCAACCCTTTGGTGTTTTAAGATACTTCAAGAACCTCAGCTACTAATTTATTCCTAGTTAGTCATCATAACCAATAACTGGCAAGCATATTTCTTTTTTTTCTTTCCTCCCCCACCATAAAAGCGTACTGCTTGCACCACTACAAGTTGGGAAATGAGAAGGGTCAGGGAATTCTCACACAGTCCTATCCCTTTTGATCATACATTACCTCCAACTGCTAACCTTCACTGTTGACCTTCCACTGTTGGCCACGCCCTAACTGAAATTGTAGGAATGACCCTTTTAGCTGGACACACCAGGCAGCAATTGAGAGTTACAAAACTCTGAGGCTGAATCTAGGTCAATGTGGCGGCCTACTCTGAAACTAACACTGTCCGCCCTAACAAGCAAAGAATGGATTCCAATCCCTACACGTGGGAGACATCTCCAGATACTATTACCTGACTTGTATGTATGTTAGGGTGACCAGACGTCCCACTTTTGGCGGGACAGCCCCTCTTTTTAACAATTTGTCCCACATCCTGCGGCGTTTTAAAAAAGTTCCGATTTTTGGAAAGAATGCACGAACTGGCGGGAGAACAGGAAGGGAATATACGGTTTTTGGCAGCGATATGGCTATTTTGCCAGAATATGAGTTTTATATTATTTTTGTTAATTTTATAATGTTAAACTGTAATAATAACAAATAATTGTTGAGAACTGATTATCGAGAACTGCTTATCAAAGTTTGCATTATTGTCAGGCCCTGCCCTGCCCCTTCCCCTGCCCCCACCCCACCCTGGTCATGTTGTCCCACTTTATGAATGTTAAAATCTGGTCACCCTAACATATGTATCCTTGACACACTCAACTAAACAGACTAACATTCCTATAGTTCTCCAGGGAAATAAACTAATAATTCAAGGACACAAAACAAAACTTTAAATATTTGCCTTACATTATATGTGAAGTATCTGTTATTTGTGGGGGAGTAAGGAAATTTCAGTATTTTGATTTGATATTTCGCATTTTTATTTTTTGAAATATTAATGGCAAGGAAATTGAGTCAAGAGAAGTGAAAAGAATTTTAATAAAAAGTATTGCTATACCTTTTTGAAGAATTTTATTCTTTCTTTCTTTTTTTTTTGAGGCAGAGTCTCAGTGTGTCACCCTGGGTAGAGTGTTGTGGAGTTACAGCTCACAGCAACCCCGAACTCTTGGACTAAAGCAATTCTCTTGTCTCAGCCTCCCAAGTAGCTGGGACTACAGGTGCCAACCACAACTCCTGGCTATTTTTTTTTTTGCAGTTGTCATTGTTGTTGAGCAGGCCAGGGCCATGCTTGAACCAGCCAGCCTCAGTGTATGTGGCTGGCACAGTAACCACTGTGCTATGGGCACCAAGCCAAGAATTTTATTCCTGTACTTGTCTACTTGAGATTTTACCCCCCAAATAAAACATATTAAAATTATAATGTATTTCTAGTTATTTTAATTCATTTTTAAATTATCATTTGACTTTTCTCTCATTCTCTTTTATCATCTTTGGTAATTACCTGTGTTCCTTTCCATTTTATAAACTGTATCTTTTTTAGTGGTCTTTCACTTGTGATTCTTGTGGTAAACAGAGTATAACTGCTTTCAATTTGTTTGTGAACCAGTTCTATTGTTTATTTTTTTCTATTTTAGAAATAAATTTATAACATCTGGAAGTTTTTACAATCCATTATAAATCCAAAGACTTCCTATGCTGGAAAGAATGACCTTCCTTCTTGAGAGTGATAAAAATACTGGGACTAATTAGCTTATTGAAAATTATATGAGTTCTAAAGGATACAAAGGAAATAGATTACTTTGGATGGGTTTTGCCAGATTAAGTGTTTCATATTTTAAATCATATGGCATTTGATATTTATTAATTGCCTATGATATGCAAGGCCATGTGGCATCTACTAAGGGGTATAAAATGAAGAGTAAATGCCAATCTTGCCCTGGAGTAGCTTTTAGCTAAGTGAGAGAGATGAAAAACTATAAATTGAAAGAAACTAAGAGGAATGGGAAAGGTAAAGAGGATTATAGAAGAAGAATTATTTTAACCGGGAAAATCACAGAGATCTTGTAGATTCAGTAATCTCCGGGCTGAATTTGAAAATAGAGTAGGATTTTAGCATATGGATATGAGGAAAGATTATTTCAGAGAGAAAGACAGCATAAGCAAAGGTATAGAAAGAAATAATTTACATGACAGATTAGGTGTTGAAAAAAGAGAGCCATTTGATCTGCTAAGAAGACAGTGCCTGAATCAGGATGAATTGCATATCAGGCTTTGTCTGAAAGAGTACTTGGCCTTTGTTGGGGTGGGAGTGGGTAATGGAGAGGGTGGCAGGACAGGCAAAAATAGAAATAAAGTAATATTTATCTCTTCAGTATTATTATCCAAAGATCAACACTTTAAATAATCAAGATGGCATAATTTTTGTATGGAGACTTTCTACTTGGAGTGGTTTATTTTCATTAATCACATGCTTTAACTTAATCCCTAAAGGAAATATACCTAATATCTGTAAAATGAAAATGTGAAAGGCAGAGACTGATTCATGGTCTGTGTCCTATAAATCATTAAAAAAAATGCTATATAATGAAACCCCTAATAATTTAAATACTGTCAGCATTCCAGTCCAGTCATTCTCTTTTACATTTATTGACCCCTACTATGTACAAGTGACTATGCTTACTGATTCTAAAATGTGGTTGGCATAGGAAATAAAAAATGTTATAAAAGGGAATAAATTAAATGCATAAATAAATATAGAGCCAATAAAACGGGCATTGCCACATAAAATCCAAGACTCCAGACAGCAACACTTAGATTCCTGGGAACAAAAGGAGACCATTGTCATAGCCTCCTTCCTCCAAGAATCTAATGTTGGTATTATTCCATACACCAAGAATGTATCTAAATAGAAAGCCTCTTTAAAATGATTTAGCATATAGACAAACAGTGAAGCCTTTGGACAAGTAGAATGTTTTTAACATGGTAATAATGTTGACCTGAGGAGGGATTAATTGTGTGAAGTAATAGTCACGATAAGTCAAATACACTGACTTATCACAAGGCCACATTTACTTCCATTTATTTTGGGAGAAGAAAGATGAGGAGGCTCTCAATTTCTGGGTCCTTAAGAAACACTATTTGGATTAAAATACCTTAATCTGGCACTCCATCGAGTGTCAAAATATAAAGACTATTGATAGGAATTAAAATCAGTCTCCGTTTGAAGCATGAAAATTCTCTTAGTCTGGCTTTGGCCTATCTCATGCTTCTATCAGAAGATTGTGATTTGAGCTTTCTTTTTATCTTTAAACAGCATTGGCTAAGTTTGAAGAGCTGTTGCAGCTGTGCTGGATACTGCTGAAAATTCCTAAGTGTGACTCAGATGACAAATTATATTTGATAGAGAGTCTAGTGGGATTTGCAGAGTGGAGCTTCAATCCTGAAGATGAGTAAGTTAACTGAAGTTTCACAGAGAACTCCTGAACTCCTACAAAATGTTGTCTTCCAGTTTCTGTGTCACCCTGATAGCAAAATTTATAAAGTAATCACACTGTTCAGGGATGAGTCATTGCATTAGGTAATGAGCTGAGTTTTAATTTTCTATGCATTTTCAAATATAATTACAGTAATGATGATGACAAATAAAACCATCACTGAAACATAGGTGTGTAAAGTCTTCATTTAAGAGAAGATGCTTACAAAACTTCAGGAAGTTTCACAATTCAAACACGCTGGCCAGTAGTTTCCCTATCAATGAGTAGTAGTGTCTTAAATAAGATTTCAAGTTACATTCTTATATCCTCAGAGAAGGAAGCTCAAAGTTATTATTATTATTTTCTTTAGAGACAGAATCTCACTTTGTCACCCTTGGTGGAGTGCTGTGGCATCTCAGCTCACAGCAACCTCCAGCTCTTGGGCTTAGGTGATTCTCTTGTCTCAGCCTCCTGAGTAGCTGGGACTACAGGCACCCACCACAAAACGCCTGTCTATTTTTTTGTTACGGTTTGGCCAGGGCCGGGTTTGAACCTGCCACCCTCGGTATATGGGGCTGGTGCCCTACTCCTTGAGCCACAGGCACTGCCCCTCAAAGATATTAATCCACTTACAAGTAAAGAAAAAATGGTAGAACAAATGCAAACTACCCTACATATATGTTAAAGCAATTTCCAGGAAATTTCACTTGCTCAAATTTTTGTCAGCCTTCATAAGTACATACAAATTTTAATCATAGCATGTTGGGAGGCTGAGGCAGAAGGACCACTTTAGACCAGGCTGGGCAATGTAGCAAGACTTTGTTCACTACAAAATATTTAAAAATTAGCCAGTTGTGGTGGTATGTACTTGCAGCTCCAGTTACCTAGGAGGCTGAGGCAGGTAGGTGGCTTGAGCCCCAGGAGTTTGTGGCTGTAGTAAAGTACAATGATGACATTTTACTCTAGCCCGGGTAACAGAAAGAAACCCTGTTTCTACTTTAAACAAAAACAAAAAGCTGTGCACACATGCATTTAGTTATATTTGTATGTAAACACACAAAAACTAATGTGGATTATTTGGCATGTCCTAAGCTTTCACTTCATCATTATGGATCAATTGCTGAATTTCGTTTACATTTATTTAAAACTTACTTAAATAGAATACTAAATATTACTCAAAGATTAAAAGAAAAAAATATAAGAACACCAGTTTTTAAAAATTGGCTATTAACTCAACAACTTTCATTTCTCTTTCTCCTCCCACAGTGCCCCATTAGAAAAAATACAAAATTAAGTGCCAAGATTGTGTTCACCAAATTCCTACATTGTATAAAAGCATCTTCACCATAATCAGTGACTGCTGGAAAACATGGTAAAAAAAATATTTGGAAAGTGTGCTCTTTGATTCCAATTCCAATGAATAATTTTGAGAGTCACGTAACCTCTTTGAACTTTCTGCTCAATCTTGGGGAAGTTGTCAGCTGCAAAACTTCATGTTTAACTGAAAATAATATAAAAAGAATAGACAGGAATATTGATACTTAGTGTTTTCCAAACTGATTACATTGAAGCATGCTATTTAAGAGATGTCAAAGAAATAAGAGTCTCATACAAAAGTAAAATTTCTAAGCTGAAAAGAAGTAGTTATCAATATATTAACAATTCTATAGGAACAAATACAAGGCAACAGTGAAGTCTGACATGGAGCCTAAAAGGAAATTAAAAAGAACAAGGTCTTGAAGAATTTGTCACTCAAATACTTGACTGCCATGTCCCACTGTCAATGTCACTGCCTCAGTCTTGGAAATACCTATGGTAAGGTATGCTAAAGTCTCTCAACTATGACATGACTTTTCAGTACTATTTCTAGTTTTACTATGCACATACTGGTATTCACCCAAATTCTTTTGGTGAGAACATACCTCTTCAAATGTAGTTTTACCCATTTAGCTGAGTGGCTTGAGGTCTACTTTTGTATGAAAAATAGAGAAGACCTGCATTGCCTTTTATAATTGCACTGATAGTTATCCTACTTTAAAGTGCAATTCTGCTATTCCTAAATATATTTCATAATAATTTTTAAGTAAGTAGTATCATGGGTACATTTTCCAAGGCCTTACAGTGGTTTGAAATGTTTTTTAAATGTCCATAAAAATAAAGCATCTCCTTGGCTTAAAAATGAAATGACACATACAAGTACAACAAGGAGAGGGCAGGAAGAAAGAGGAAAAGAGAGAGGGGGGAATGAGAGAGCATGAAAGAGGGATAAAGAGAGAGAAAGAGAGAAAGGGAGAGAGAGCAAGCGGAGAGAGAGAGAGGAAGAGAGACAGAGACCGAAACACATCTGTTCCATGTGTTTTTATGGTGGAGACAACTGATTTTCTTCCTGCCCTTCTAGAAAGCACTGCTGGCATTCACTGGCCTGCTGAGCTCATCACAGCTGTGCTTGTACATCTCTCCCAAGCTCCACTTTCCAGTAAATTGAAAAAGATTTTAATTTTTGGTTGATAATCTAACACACCCTTGCTTTGCCTCATCTTTCCAGCCATTCTCTTTGTTAGAGGAGAGCCAGATTAATCAGGGCTCAGTTGGTGCAGGTATTTAGACTTGTGTTAAAACTCCAACTGCAATCCAAAAAATAAAATTAAGTGTTTATATGTCCTGGTTAATATCAGTGAAGTGAGGGAGGTATGGAAAGAAGTGTGTTTCTAGATTACTGGAAGGAGATGAGTTCCTGGCCCCCATGGTAAGATTCCCCAGTGTTTCACCCACTTGTGACATCAGCTAAAATCCACACCCATCTAGACACCATGTAAGGACATACTTTGACGTGAGGAAGAGAAATAAGGTCTGGCACACAGAATACAAAAAAAAATTCTAGTACAAAACCTCAGAATATGTTTGAGATAGTGAAGAAAATCTAGAGAATGAGTCCTCTGAGTTTCTCTTGAAGACCTTAAAATATAACAGTGTTTCCATAGGCAAAATATAAGCTAAGTTTTTTTTTCTTTTTTTTTAGAGACAGAGTCTCACTTTGTCACCCTTGGTAGAGTGCCATGGCATCACAGCTCACAGCAACCTTCAGCTGTTGGGCTTAGGCAATTCTCTTGCCTCAGCCTTCCAAGTAGCTAGGACTATAGGCGCCTGCCACAACACCAGGCTTTTTTGTTATTGTTGCTGCTTGTCGGGGGCGAGGTTCAAACCTACCACCCTTGGTATATGGGGCTGGTGCCCTACTCACTAAGCCATAGGCACCACCCTATAAACTAACTTTTTTAAGTGAGAACACCAATTATGAATTTTTCTCATGACTATAAGGCTTTTTTATTTGAACACCTAAACAAATTAAAGAGTAAAGTAGTGATTTGAAATTTAATGCCTGAAATAAAGCACAGAAAGTATGAAAGTATGTTAAAAATAAGTTTTTTACAGTGTAATTTTTCACAGTGTAAAATAATTCTAATTAAGAAATTCAACAAATCTCAACCTTCAAAGACCCTCTAAAACAATAAGATAAAGCTCTGGATGCGCTATTTTTTCTTTCTATTTAATATAATAAATGAATATTTTACATAGGTGCCAAAGACACCATGAAAAAAAAATCATGACTCTGAACTGGTTTGAACACAGGGCATTTTTGAAGTACAATTTGAGGCGAGTGGAAGACACATGACTGCTTCTAACAGTCTTTCCCCAACATCTCTGCTGTGACCCACTAGAAAAGCTGATATTAATGACCATTCTCAAAGTTATTTTTTTCCCCTCAAGAAGTGACTCTCCAATCTAAAACCAAAAGGTGCAAAAGAGATTAGTCTTGTTCTAGTTCTCTTTTCTTGCCACCAGATGATGTCATCTACATTGGAACATCTTGGCTTGTGCTCCTTGAGCCCGGGGATGTAAGGAGACAAATGTGCAGTGTCCATGCTTAGAAGAATTCACGTTTACCTGGGAAGATGCTTATGACATGCACTGAGTAAAAATTGAGAAACATGAATTAGAAGAAATAGAAAGATGAAAACTGGTTTAAAGAATATGATTTTTAAGGAGTAAAGTCTTGAGGTGGAGCATAAAGAAATGACTTCCATGCATCAGGGGAGAAACTTATGTATATGCACATGCATAGAGATGGGCGTGGTTAAGTTACCATGGACAAAAATAGATGCCATGTAACCTTGAGTAGAACTGAAATGCCCGGTGTAGATTAGATTGATGAATGAAGAAATTATAGACTGATGATTAAGGTGTAAAGAAATATATCGATTGTTAAAAATAGACAAGTATATTTTTCCTGTAGAGATTTCTCAAAAATGCAAAAATGGAATTTTCCCCTCTTTTGCATTGGACACAGAAATTACTCTTTAGTAGCTCTTTTCAATTTAGAAGTACATTGAAAAGTTATATTGATGAGGACCTGGAAAATATGTAAGTGAAAGTCTAAATTTAGAAATATTTTAGTAATCTTTCTAGCAATCCAGATAAAATTAGAATTTTTCCTGGTACCCTTCTGCTATTCCATGTGATCAAACGCTTTTCTAATTTCCTATGCAGATAAGACACAAAAAGCCTGAATTTTTCTCTGGAAAAATTTCTTCTGGCTTTCCTAAGCAGCATGAAAAACTGGAAAATCTCAGAGAGAGCACTCTAAAGCTATTTGTAAGAAATGGAAACAACTGTAGATAAGTATTTAACTTTTAGGATGCCGTTTAAACATGCTCAAATACTTGATTTTTGACATTTGCCTAAGATTCAACTTGCAGGGGCTAGGTTGGATATATGAGCAGAAGGGACAGACAGAGAGAGGCTTTTCTTTCAGCTAATCTCTCCCAGTTCCCTATTTAAATTGAGTTGGGGTGGATTCTGGCAAAGTCCCAATTTAAAAATATTCCAACGAGAAGAGGTTTGCAAATTAGCCACGCTCAGGAGATGGGCATTAAGAAATGTTTTTCAAAACGATGTGTTAACTTTTTACAGGGACATAAAAATACATATACATGTGATTTCTGTACATTAAAAGGCAAGGCAGAGCCTTTCTGTGTATGTTCCTAAGGTATACAAACATATAGTCAAGACTAAAATGTGTAACAAACTTACAGCCTAAGCAGATGCACACAAGCTCCAGATGTGCTATTTTTCTTTCTTTGTGGGTTGTGTCTTCTATAAGGGAAAAAGAAATATTAATCATTTCTTTTACTGCCCTGCCAAGGGGATGGGTGCTGCTCTCATATTTCAGAAAGGGGCTGGAAAGTGAGGGAAGCCAAACTTTTTCCTATTTAAGGCCAAAGCAAAGGAATCTCAGTGGCTGAGTTTTATGACGGGCCCGGTGCTGAAGGGCAGGGAACAACTGATGGTGCTACTTTGAACTGCTTTTTTCTTCTCCTTTTTGCACAAAGAGTCTCATGTCTGATATTTAGACATGATGAGCTTTGTGCAAAAGGGGACCTGGTTACTTCTTGCTCTGCTTCATTCCACTGTTATTTTGGCACAACAACTACCCCAGGAAGGTGAGTGGTACTGATTTCAAGAAACTTTATGGGTTTTCTTTCTTTCTTTCTTTCTTTTTGTCTTTTCTTCTCCTCACGACGATGTAGAAAGGGGAAAATCAGCTGCCTGAAATACAATTTCCTCTGTCAGCTCTTGATTCTAAAAGGTTAAACGGGCCATGAGTGTGCTTGGTACATTTGTTGAGAAAGAATGGTGTCATAAATGTATTTAAAAGTTCTCTGGTTCCTTAAGTGAAAGATGTTCTTCTGACTTGTTTCCATGTTAAAGGCACTGGAAACTTAACTATGACTTTGAAAAGGTTCCCTCCTGAGTTGTTAACATCTTGGAATGCTTCCCCAGCCAGTCTGGAAGTTATTGGTCTCCTGTAATAATTTCATGTTCTTCTTTGTCTGCTGGATTCTTTGTAAGGATGCAATATTGGACATTGTTTTCCCAATAAAATAATGCATTTTAAATAGCGTGCATTGAGAATAGACTAAAGAAAGATACTATGCATTATTAGAATCACTGAATATATTTCTGTAAACTGGCAAAAAGATATCTTCTAGCAATCTTTAAATTATTCAAACTACAAGAAATATTTCATCATTCTTGTTTTCATGTTCTTTGAAGCACTTACCTAGTTGCTTAATGCTATTTCCTGATAGTTATTGTTAAGGGTATAGTATTTTGGGGTGTTCTACGTTTTAACTGCACTTACATTAATGAAGAAAATATTTTTTAATGTTTTCAACCGTAATGTTTTGACTTTTCTATTAAAAAAAAAGAGAGAGAGGTAAAGATACGGGTACTGATTGACTTCTAAAAGCTGATTTGCTGTATTTTCTAATAGGAGATTATCAAGGTTTTAATTTCCCCCAAAGCACAATTATCTCATTATTTATGCAAAAATGTTTCCTTTAATCCACATGTTCCTCAGAGTCAAGAAAATACCAGACAAACTGAAGCATAAACTTTCATAGAAATATTTAAATGCTAAAGGTAAAGATAACTAGATGAAATTATTAGATAGCTATATGAAATTTCTACTTGCACGTTATTAAACATGATTACATTGACGCCTATAGTTTTTGCAAACATGTTATGTATGCATTCATTTTTTTCTTGTAATATCAAATATCTTGGTGTCCTCACAGGTAATACTTGTGAGTGTGTACATGTGTGTGGAGGGGATACACAAATCACAGTTTCTCAGTTATAGTCAGCCCATGGCTGCAAAAGAAAAGAACCACCCATATCCCTTGTTCCCTTCCTTTTTTCTCCCCTTACTCCTCCTCTCCCTCCTTCTCCCTTCTTCTGTCTCCACCCTTCTGGCTCCTTCAGACCTCCTCCCCCAATTCCTTCCTTCACTCATCACCCCACCCCCTTCTCCAGCAAGCCCCTCTCTCCTCCACCCTCATCCCTTCCTCTGTCACTTCCTCTCTACTCCCCACGCGTCTTCCTTATGTCTCCACCTCTTTTTTCAGTTCTCTCCCTCCACTTGCCTCCTCACCCTTTTTTTCCATTAAACTCTCAACCTTGCTCCTTTTTATTCCTCTCTCTTGTCCTTCCCTCTCAGTCCGTCACAGAAGATGTTTCAACTCCAGCTCCTTCCTTAGGATACCAAATGACTGCTAACCACCCATCTATTGAAAAGACTATACACTTTTTTCTTTCTGATAAGAACATTTGTAGTTGCCTAGTGGTTACAACCTTTTATGAGCACCTTTTTTTTTTTCTCAATCCAACTTTAGAGGAAAAAAGGGATTTGATTTCTACCTTATCTTAGCATCACATAAGTTCTGTGATTATCTGTTTTCTACTCAGTTACAAAAAAGTCAACATTTATGAAATTTTGCTGATAATGTTTTTGTGCACTTATACTCAAAAGAGTTGAAAGAGAATTTGTTCATCATATGGCTTTTGTTTGTCATGAAAAAAAAAATGTTTACATGATTTGAGACAGTGCATCTTATGTTCCCTGTGGGTTTTACAAGAAAATTCTGCTGATGGATGAGCTTTGGGAAAGTTACAGGAGGTAGCTGAGTACATAGCACACTGATAACAGTCATAAAGTTCTGGTGGGGGTTTCTTGTATAAGCCCTAATCATTATAGAGACAGCCCAACTCTAATGAACTAGTAATTCTAGTCTACTCCTAGGAATTTTCTAGAGCAAAAACATATGCTCACAAAGAATTTCGGTCTTTCTACAAATGGTGAAAGTTTTATTTAATTTGTGTATTTTATTCTACCAATGGAGAAACGTGGTATGTTTTATGTTTCCTGTAGTTTATAAACATGTCAAATTTTAAGTGCAAAGATGCGTCACCTAGTGGCTGACAGGCCAAGTTACCATTTACATAATCAATGCCAACATGGATGTTACATACTTGAATTTAGTGTTTTATAAAAAAACTTTAAAAATATTATACAGCTGAATTTTAAATGCTAAACATTACTTTCTTAAGGAAATTGGTATATTACTGATAAAGTTTTGCTAAATACACATACTTACACTCTCCATCATTAAAATACTCAGACTCTGAAAAATTAGGTAAATGCTATACTCCTTTTCAACATTGCACATAAGATCTACTGTTAAAAAATATTTTTTACATCTCTGATGTTGTCTTTATTTGACATCAGCATTTTACTCACCATTTATTAGATAGATATACAGATAGCTATTACTAAGTGATTTTGATTGCTTCATTAGAGCAGGGACAGAAACTTTATTTAACTAAATAAAGTTGTAATGTTCACCTTCTATATTTTGTGACACTGATTGGTCCACTAACATGAACCCAAGAATTTCAAAACTGGAAATAGTTTCAGAGAATCTGTTCCTCATTACCTGTCTTAGAGTCTAGTTTTCATTATGCTTTAAGAGAGAATTTGTTACTCATTAGGTAACATTCAAGTTTTCTGGTTTGTGCCACCCCCATTATAAATATACTGAACAGGCCTGAAAAAAAGTAGCACAAAATCACCAGAAACAATTGTATTTTTAAGAGGAGAGAAGACACAATTGCTCATATATCTCTGTCAGCCATGTAACATGCTTGGAGATTACAAAACTAAGAAATGAAGGAATTAAGACTAGAACCAAAATTCTGTTAAATCTTAGGTAATTAGAAAACACAGAACATACACTAAAATCAGAGTACTGAGTTTTCTTGTTTTTGTAACTATTTGTCATTGAAAGGAGGTATTGACAAATTATATTTGTCCTAGAAAATGTAGGAGCCATGCATTTCTAAAGCTGGAAAAGGGTAGGTATTTGCCCATGTAATAGTTAACTTTAAACTGGTAAATCTATTTTTTAAAAGAAGAAGCTAAGAAGCTCATGATTCAAAAATTGTCATCAGTTCTGTGACAATATAAATTGTAAGTTAATAAAATACTATGATACAAAATTCTGTGTTTTCCATTCATTATACCTTGTATTTCCTTACTACTTCCAGAGCGTTCAATGTCAGATAATCTAAAAGCCTGTAAGCAAATAGATATCTGATTAAGTTCTGAAATTAAACAGCTCACCATTATAAGAAGATAGCAAAGCCACTAGACCAATTCTGGAAAAGAAGGAAAAACTGGGATCAAATATCCTTTACCTAATTCACATTTCTAGGTTGATGTCTTAGATTCAGGCTTATTTTTAAAACATCAAGAGCCATTGGCTGTCGGTTTACAAGGATTGTGGTTGAGACTATAAACTCCTCAGGAAAATCCCTGTTCCACACTCAGATTTCCATGTTGGACCTTGAGCTGTCACTCAGAGAAGAGTGCCATCTACCGAAACTCCATGGTTTCTGATGTGAATTACTCCTTTGGAGCAGAGTTCCAAAGATTATGCAGCACAGTTCTTTGTTTTATAACATCAAGCGATATCACTGACTTGAAGTGATTAAAGTGGATTGCTTAAGAGTTAAACATTAAAGATGAAAGATGTTATTGCTTTTGCTGGACAAGAGGAACATTTGTAAAGTTTCCAGGTCTACAATAGCTTTCTGGAATCATCTCAGAGAAATGTTTCTTATAAAACATATTTCCCTAGGGGAAAAAAAAAGCTCAGTCTCATTGTTTTCCACACTCAAAAAAGAAAAAAGTGGGGAAGGGGCCACATAGTGTAAAAAATTCTAGTTTTCAAAGGAGAAACTTTGCCTGTTTCATGTCAAGATGACAATGGAAAAAATGAGATAGGTATTCTTACATGAATCATTTGTAAACTGCAGTTTGAGGAGTTACATGAACCACTAGAATTTGTCTGTGCCTAATGAAAACACAGCCGAAGTGGATTCCTTTCTGATTAACTAATAAACCCTTGTTTTTCCACGACTGAGGTCAAACACCGCTATTTAGAATGTAATCTTAGGAACAAAATTAAAAATTCACAGACAGCAAAAGTCAAAATGCCCAAATGATATAAAAATAAAAGACAAAAGGTCTGAAAATTACTAAAACTTACATTTGTTTTGAACAATAGCTTATATTTTCCGTGAAGTAGCATGTATTTTTCGAAGATTTTTTTCTGTAGTATTTAGTGCAGAAAGTGATGAACACAGTCTACATTTATTAAGTTAATTAAAGTGATAGGAATATTCTTTCAAGTTGCAAAACATGTTCATAACGTCAAGTTTTATTCAAGGAAAACTTCTAATGAAGTTAGAAGTTCATTAATGCAAATCATTTAGTAACTACATTTTCTAAAAACTAATGTGTTAGTAAGACGTCCTAAATGTGTTTTTTGCATTGGATACAGAAGGCTTATATGTTTGTTATTGTTGTTGCTGTTAAAAATCCTTCACCTTTGAGTAGGGGGAAACATATGCTGAGTGTCTGATCACACATTTATCCTGTTGGTGGTCTGGATGTCATCAGGGTGGCCTTGGAGATACCACTCTTTTTCCTAAGGTCAAGAGAAAATAAACAATAGAATTCAACTCCAGATGGTACCTGTCTGTTTTCAGACCAGACTGAAGATATTTTGCAGAGAACTGTTTCTGGAAAATTTACCTTCTTAGAATAAACCATATAAGACAGAGTTTTGAAGTTGGTTTCTTCAATCCCACTCAGTTTTTGAAAGAGCAGTAAAGGAGTAGAATGCAGGAGTTAAAAGTATCAAATTTAGAGATATGTTCACATTGTAGTTTTAACCTAATCATGCATGCTTCAAAAAATTACTTGAAGTTTCTGTGTCTCAGATTTTGATTATGATGATCAGCTCTTGGGCCTTTGAGAGCATTTAGCAAAGGAAATATGCAAACCACTCAGAACAGTACCTGAACATAGGAGGTACTATACAAGTTCTGCTTCGTACTAGTTTTATTAACAATGGTACATCAGATTAGTCTAAGGAAGAAATAAAGTACTTAGTGAATTAGTGATAAGGAAGGTAAGATGTAAAGTCTTGGCTATCAGAGCATAAAATTTAAAGATGTAAACCAACTGTAATAGAGCAAGTAGAATATATTTTCTTCTGGGTTGTTATAATTTGACACTAACCAGATTATATTATCCATGCAATTGGTGATTAGATAGATGAACTTTTAATTTTTCAGTTACTAATCATTTTATTCTTATTAGAATAAAATATTAATCAACTTAATGTTTCTAAATTGGAACTAGGAAAAATTATATATTGGTAAAAAATAAAACAAGGAAACAACTAGAAATGATGATTCATAAAGTTTTTTTTTTTTGTCTGATGGGAGCAATAATAAATAGAATCTACCATGTCCATGCAAAATAGTATTTTTAAATTGAAATTATCTTTCTATAATCTCTACAGATACATCATGTAACATATTTTAAAATATTCTTATAAATATGTAAGCAGAAACATTTTTCATAAAAATATATGTTTACTGAAGAGTATCCCTTAAAAGCCAAACCAAACATATTTCAGTTGGAAATAACATAAACTCTAACTACTCACACTTACAAAATGCTCAACTTTCTAAAATAATTTAAAAATTTAATTTACATACCAAATTTGTGATTTTTATATTTTCAGATGAAAGAACACCTATTTCCCAGATAAGAATTCAGTAAGAAAAGAAAAAAAATATATTCACTTGTCATTCAGCTAAGTTAACAATTTAATTAGATTCTTTGGGGAATGCTTTTTTAATTCCAAATATGGTATTAAGGCAAGTATAATTTGCATTTTTTTTAGTCATAGCAATAAGATTCTTTCAAGTCAGCATGATTTAACATCAGGAAAATAGAGACAAAAAATAACAAAAAAGCAAGCTTTAAGCATATCTAAAAATATAAAATTATGTTACTAGTTTTTACCTTTCTCTAAAGTTCCAAGGTAGAAAGCTAGGGAAAAAGAAGCTGAGTGTGCATTTTGTCATGTGCTAGATTTATTACGTCTTAAAGTTTAGATTCCAGCAAGGAGATTATTCTAATGTGTTCCTTTTGTAATCACATGTAAATTCATTACAGAGCTGAACTTTGTAGTAAGGAACAGAAATACTAAATGGCATAGAGGTACAATTTAAAATTAATGAAAATGGGCACGGGGAGACTTAAATGACAACAATAAAGGACATAATTGGAAGATACATTACTTTTTCCTGTAGTACAATTGAGATTATTTACATTTTATTTAATATTTTGCAAAAGCATTTGACTGTCTTTTTTTCAAAGCTACTATGAAAACAGGTATCTAAGAGAAGAAAGGAACAATAGGAGATGACTTAGTTCTGACTCTCATCTTCTTTTCTATTTCTCAATCTTGCAAATGGCTACCTAGAGCATTTTATTCCTCTTGAAAGCAAATATTCTTTTCCTTAGTTTGTCATGATTCTCCCAAATTTAACCAGATACTTAAACTAAGGACCATAAGACTTCTGTGTCAGAGCTCAGCTTCCAGGGCAACATACTATTTATTGTATTTTCTCTTGCACAGAATAATAACTTAAAGGAAACTAATTGTGAAATTGTAACACATAGTAAGAGTAGATTTTTAAACTTCTTGAAGCAATCAAATGTGTTTGATTATAAGATCATTACTATGTATCTGGACACAGAAATGAAAATGGGAAATGGGAACAATTTCAGGACTCTGTAGAGTCTTTAGGTTTTAAAATTTTCCTTTTTGGTGAACTTTTACTAAATAAACCTTTCAACTCAAAATATTTACCTATGTATCTAAATTATTATTACTCTAGATGGGCAAAGGATATAGGAACAAGAACTTTAAAAAGATGGTATTCGTGACTGTATATACTGTCCAGAAGGAAAAAAATCTCACTAGCACTGAAGGGCCTCTTGACCACCAGGCAGCAAAATATGTAGTTTTAAAATACTTGCCTACTCCAAGGCAAGCTTCCTTTAGCAGACATTTTAAAGATCTTGGCTTTGAGAAAATAGAAATTCACTGTCCTACCAAAGTACAAAAGTAGCGAACAGTACATCATTTGTTGTTCCTAAAAATTTTGCAGATGTTTAGAGACTTATTATTTATTTACTCAATTACTGGCAAAGAATCACAGTAATCCTCAAGAACTAAAGTTCTGTTTAACCACAACCCACAGCTAATGCTTTAAGAATTGAGACCAGGTTTTATTTTGGCAATCCCTAGGCTGATTCATTGTTAATAGATGCTGAAATTTCAGTACCTTGCATATAATTAGGAAGCAAGTCTAAAATTTTGGTTGAAGCAATTTTTTTTTCTTTTTTACCATTTTAAGCCACAAATACACATGGTCATGATTCATATTTTTCCCTCTTTTTTTTTTTTTTTTTTTTTTTTACTTCTTGCCAATATTGGTTTTAAAAACTTCTTTTTTCTTTTTGGTGATTTGGAAACCATTTTGCAGCCATGAGATACACAATATATTATGTCATATTATGTTGGCCTACTAATGCTCAACAGAGCTAGCAGTGACATTCAATAAGTACAATAAACTCTGTTAAAGCTTTCCCAGGAAAATCTGGATGAGTTTTGTGCTGCCAAGATTAGCTCAGTTTTCCCCTGAATTTCTCAAGTTGGTTAATAAAATCCAGAAAGTTTTCAGATTCAGTGACAGAATCACCTTTTTAGTTTAATGCTCCCATCTGCTGTTAAGGCAAAGAATAGCAACTGGATACAAAGGCCTATTTTCAGTTGCACCTTTAACAGATACATTTTTAAATGCCTGTGTGACTTTGCATTTTTACTGTTAAGTGAAATTAAAATACCTGTTGGTCTTAAGGAAAATTGACCATGGTGTGCCGATTTGATGTTACTAAGCACACTTGGTATTCTAGGCAGTCTCTCACTGCTTAGCAAATTATGTAGAAAAATACAATTTTCTAATGAAAGGAAAAAATTATTACCACCTATCTCTACTTTGGCTATTATAAATAGTCAAGACAGCATAACAAAAATCATATGTCAACAAAACATAAGGAAACGTCATATCATCCAACTTATTTTGCAGAAGGAGGATGCGACCATCTGGGTCAGTCCTACGCGGATAGAGATGTCTGGAAGCCAGAACCGTGCCAAATATGCGTCTGCGACTCAGGATCTGTTCTCTGCGATGACATCTTATGTGACGATCAAGAACTAGACTGCCCCAACCCAGAAATTCCATTTGGAGAATGTTGTGCAGTTTGCCCACAGCCTCCAACAGCTGTGAGTTTAAAGGAAAATTGTATATTTTCAAGTTTCATATTTAAACATGAATAGCACCTGTATTACAGGAGCCTGAAAGGAAACAAAAGTCTTATCTGTCAAATAGCCATGCTGGTATTACAAGTAAAAGGCGAATGTTCTGATACAAAGATAGGTTTGGATATAATCTGGGTTAGAAAGACATACAAATTGAGACACACTTCAAGAAAAAGTATTTTGATGTCTTTTTTAACCTGTATCTTTTCCATTCATTAGCCAACTCGCCCACCTAATGGTCAGGGACCTCAAGGACCCAAAGGAGATCCAGTAAGTTAACGTTTTCCAGTTGAATACAATTAAATCTAATGATAATTCCAGGAATAGTTTGTTTGTTTTTCCTTCCCCTATCTTTAATGAGATGTGGAATTTTCAAAATTCTCACATTTTCTTTAAAGCCACATATTTGAATAATGATACCAAAGGACAAACTGGTCATTTGTACCTATAAGGATTTCAATTTTCCAAACTCCGTATAATGTCTTCTTCTCCATTATTATTTTGAAAAATAAAAATAGATCAATATAGAATAGAATATATTACCCTTAAATTATTTATTGATTTAGATAAAAATGTACTTATACTCCAAAATATATATCATTTTTGTATTGATTCTAATATTATAAAGTTGAGAAGCTATAATCAGATGATGATTTTCAATCACTAGGATTTTTCACCATTTTATTTATTTTTACCTTGGATGTGTTGTCTTTAGGGCCCTCCTGGTATTCCTGGAAGAAATGGTGACCCTGGTATTCCAGGACAACCAGGGGTCCCTGGTTCTCCTGGCCCCCCTGGAATCTGTGAATCATGTCCTACTGGTGGCCAGGTAATACATAACACACAACAAGGTCCCCTCCTACAGAACTACCTAGTTATCTTCTTTCTCTCGTCTACATTACCTCTCACTACTATGAGGCTTTTTTATCTGTTTTCTGATTTTATGTATTTAACAAATCCTTATTTAGTGCTTATATGCGAGAGGCACTATTCTTAGTGGTTTGTAAGTCCACGCTTCTTCATACTGCTAATGCTACTCTTACTATATGCTTGCAAAATTGCCCAACTTTCAGCATGTCGATCACATACACTCTTTGCTTGAGAGATGAACAATCAACTTCCAAAAGAATTAACCTACAGAATTTAGGAAGTACTACAGCTATCCCTTATTCTTCTTCAAGTAACAATGGTAAAGCTGGCACAAAAAGCAGTTGATGAGCTGTGTATACCCTCATCCCTATTGACCTCAAATCAGCAGGATTATTTGTAACTATGCAAATGCTTTTGCTAATGAATCCTTCAGAGCACATCCTGCTCCTTCTGAAGCATGGCAACCAAAGAATACTGCACGTAAAACAAATAACCGAAGTGATATGACAAAATTTCTATTGCATGGAATTAGAATACATATATACACACACCTTTATGAGTTAAAAGGCGCTTTCCAAAAAGCAATTTAACAAGAAGCAAAGGATATATTTGAACTCATTCTTATCCTAGTACCCAAATAGGACCAATTTCTTAACCTAGTAGTCAAAATAGGATCCAAAGAAATCCAATAAGCATATAAGCCTTTCTACTATTGTTTCACCTATTTTAAATGGGGGTGTTAAACATTGGGGCTAATCTTTTATTCATAGTAATCAGAAGCCAGGGGACATGAGTTTTACTTCTATCATTAATTGTTAGAGAAGTAATTTACTTTCTACTTTTTTCTGTTTATAGTGAGAACCCTGAAGTATATTATCTCAAGTTTCTTTCAGCCTCAGCCTCTGATCCTACCTTTGTAATGTTGTAAATATTAACTCAGAAATAATAATCGTTTAAATAAGAGCATACAGAAAAAATTAGGGAGATTAAAATTGCACACAGTTGAAAGATTAGTGCATTACACAAGGAAGCATTTCTGTAAGATATCTAATCTCTAAAGCTATAGAGAGAATAAACAGGATAATTAATGCATGCTATATCCCCTGGCATGCAGAAAGCTTCTATCTGTGGAATTCTAAGTGCTTTTAAAAGGAATTATGATCTCTATATTAAAATAATCATATATATCCATTTTTTGCTACAGAACTATTCTCCCCAGTTTGATTCATATGATGTCAAGGCTGGAGTTGGAGGACTCGGTGGCTTTCCTGGGCCAGCTGTATGTACAAATGTTTCTTAGCATTTTAGAGCATTATTTAACATTTTAGTTTGTTGAATCTTGAATGGCTATTCTAGGAATACAGTATTTTTATGGAATTGTACAAAATAGCTTAATCTGTGTTAAGATTGTGGAAGAAAATAGTAGCATTATCACCTCCTTCTTACCCTAACTTCATTTTTTCCTCACCACCACCTCTCACATTCTGTCTGTACTGCACTCCTTCCTACAACAACCACCTGTGTCAGGAGCCCACCTGCCTTCACGCTTAGGTCTTATGCTCATGTATACTCTAATTGTAATCAAATTTTGTTATTTCCACTTCTACTCTTCTTTATTCTTGCCTACATTGTTCAAAATCTTCCTTTTATATCATTTTATTCATTACATGCTGCTTTCTGGATGACACAGCAAAGGCTAAATATCCAATGTCACATCCATCTCGCCTTCAATTCTCCAGTCAAACGTAAATATTTCCAGAATTCATTGATTCATCAAGTTCATCTACTTTAAATAATAGCTCTTCACCTTATACTTGAAGGACTTCCCTCAACATGAATGACTTAGAGCTTTGAAAGAAGAAAACAGCAAAAACCATCGAAACCCAAGCATATGCAAATAGTGTCCCATGTAAATGTCTCTTGTTAATGGAACAACTCATGTGAAGCAATAATCAGGAAGGTTAGGCATAGTAATTCTGTTACATATAACAGGTACATAAATGTAAATGAAGGCTGGCACTAGATTTTTCTGGAATTCTGAATAATTGCTACCCAGATGGTTACACCTCATATTTGTTTCTTCAAAAAACAAAGAGGACAATATTTTGGCCGATAGATCCAAATGACCTGTTAGGGAAAGAATTTTACGATTAGTATGAAGTAAATTATAAAAAGACAATCTTAAAAATCTCTGCAGTGTTAAGGACTGTGATATTTCTGCACCTTTCAAAGCCAGAGAAGAATTGTATTAACTTATGTAACCAAGGGCTCTTAGCTACATTATGTTACGAATCCTATCTTTTAATCACATGTACACTTTTTACTTAAAAAAGGACATAAATGAAGTCACCTCTTTATTGACATTCCAGAAAGATGCATATGAGATAAATATAATTTAAAAGTGTGTGTTTTTTTTTAAATTTAACGATCAGTGTTTAGAAACAGCATGCTACAAACAGCAGGTTTCCTGCTTTTATCCCTATTTCTGAATGATGAAAAATGAATTACCCCATGCATGATGATTCCCGTGTGGACATCTAAATATGCCAATATAACTCTGTGATATGTATATCAATATAATTATGAGTTTTGTGTTGATTTTTTAGAAATTTTGACCTTAAGATTCTAGTATGTCCATAAATATACATTTTTTTTACTGTGAATTTGGCTGCCAGGTAAGAAACTGGTTCCTCACCAGTGCAATATCATCCTAATGTTGAGAGTATTCCTCAACATTTTGAGGAATACTCCATTCCTGTAGCATTTTGTACTAATTTTTCCAGATTGTGAATTCCCTTCAAAAATCCCCTTCTGTAAAATTAGACAATATTATGAGTGTGTATATTCTCTTCTTTAGGGATTCAGGTCTATACTTTATAACATTCATCAATGATTTTTATTAATCCTGAAAGAATTTCCTTTCTTGGAGAGATCTTAATTGCAGATATCATAAAATAATCATATTCACGAATAGTTCTCAAATAATGAGATATAGTTGTTCACACCTTAAAAGATGTCCACATCGTTTCTGAAACAGTCATCTCATTGATACATGGGTAAATCATATTTCACATTTATTTATTTTGTGTTTATCATTCAACTTATATTCCAGGGTCCCCCAGGCCCTCCTGGTCCCCCTGGTACATCTGGCCATCCTGGCTCCCCTGTAAGTATAATCATTTTTGGTGCTTTCTTCTGCATAGATATGCACATCAAGTTAATGGAGATCTTAGTAATTTAGTTCTTTCAAAGGTGTTGAAATTCAAATGTAATTCCTTTCTACCAGAAACTACTGATAATTAAAATCTTGGTAAAATTAATTTGCATGTAATATGGCTTTGAGTTAAAAAAGAATTAGTTTCAGTGGAATGACATGGAATACATTAACATTATTCTGACCTGAAGAAAAAAATGGTCTCGCCTTTACTAATTGGTATAAAATTTTCTCACTATATTCACATATCCCAATTTCTTATTGTGAAGATATAAATTAATCATATGAATATTTTCCACTTTGAAAAACACTTATTTATTCTATTCACTAGGGTTCTCCAGGATACCAAGGTCCCCCTGGTGAACCTGGGCAAGCTGGTCCTGCAGTAAGTAACAATTAAATCTTTATTTAATAAATTGACAATTCTATATAGAAACTATCTTTATTTTCTAAAACAGGCCTGGACCTGTACAGAGTGTAGTTTAAATTTATACTTAAATCTATAAAGAGTAAATAGAATTTTGTGACACTTGAACTGATTTCAAAGATCTTTTGGACTCTTTTAATGGCTTAGATATTTTAGAGATACTACTTACTTTAGGAATTCTCTGGTTAATCACAATAGTCCACTTCCCAGAGTTGATACAAATTCTATGTCAATTAAATATACATTTCATTTTCCTGTAACCCTGTATCTACTCTCTCTCCCAATATATATATATATAGTACATATAATAAACTTCTATAATAGACATAGCAGTCTAACAGAGTACTCCAGGATATTCTATGTAAATAACCAAGTAAGATGGGGTTATTGTAATACATTTTAAGATATTTAGAAATAATTTATATTTGGATATATTTGACATCTCAAACAATGTACAGGTACATTTGGATTTATAAATATTTGTGTGCAGTATAAAATATAGGTACATGATGCTTTTAATTTTTATTAAAAGTAAATTAGTAAACAGTAAAAAGGAGATATAATAGAAGCCTAATAATAACACAGCAAGTATCATTTTCATGTGGAGAATCACCGAAAGCACTTTCTAAAAGAGATTCCTTCCAGGGATATACATAATGTGTAATAATAAATAAAAAGAGAAACATATACAAATATGTTTGGTCTTTATTTTCTTTATTTCAGGGCCCTCCAGGACCTCCTGGTGCTATGGGTCCATCTGGTCCTGCTGGAAAAGATGTAAGTTTTAAGGATTGAATGGAGCTACAGCAAATTTTAACTTGGATTATTAAAAATAATATCTGCTTATGCCAGAATCCAGGGGAAAACAAATTTATTCAAAAAAATGATTGTCTTAACAACATTTTATTTCCTGCTAATCTATAAATATCTATACAGTATACATTCATATAGCCATGTATACCATTTGTTGCATTCCAAACTAATAAAACCCAAAAATATGCTTATTGATTGTCAAGAATAATCATCCATTGAATATATCATTTAACTGGAGGACGAGTAAGTGCCTTCTCCTTTTTTTTTTTGTAATGAAGACATCGATAGCAATACTTTATAAACGTGAATGCTTATACACACCATTACTATTATGCCATTCTTTCTTTCCCATTTAATGTCCAAATGCTCTCTCTTGGTGAAGAAGAGATCATATTTCAGTGATGAGAGGAGTCTGCATAAGCTCTTTTTAAGTTTATATTGAGGTGGGAAAAGCTCTCCCCATTCCTTTTACTAAGAAAGCTAATCTCATAAATACACATTTAGTCCAACCATGGTGAGAAAAATGCAAATTCATGTTTGAACATTGGTTATAATGTATCCTCTTATATACAAGTACCTATATATTTTTTATTTCTCCACCTAGGGAGAATCAGGAAGACCCGGACGAACTGGAGAACGTGGATTGCCTGGACCAGCAGTAAGTTTTCAGCATCTAACAGATTACTTGGAATGATCATAGTTATCTTAGCTTGAAAATTACTAGATAATTAAATTAAACAAAAAATGAAAGATATTTTATTACTAGATCATTATTCTATTTGAAGGTCCATTAATATCTTTTCTATTAATTATATTTAGGGTGCAAAAGGTCCAGCTGGGATGCCTGGATTCCCTGGCATGAAAGGGCACAGAGTAAGTAGAGTTTCTGAATTGCCTAAAGTTGGTCCATTTTGCTGTGTTCTCTTGCTTAACTAATTTTATTGGACAATTATGTGCCAAAAAAGGTTGAATCTGACAACTAATTAAATCAATTATTTAAAAAAAACTATCAATGTTGTTGGCCAAACTAGTGATATTATGCAAAATAAATGACCTAATTTTAAGCATCTGAAAGGCATGTGAAAAATTTAATTTTCTTATGTCACTATCAGAAAATTATGAAAACATATTATTACTGACATGTTACTTATTTAGTCAATATGATTTATGAATTGAATTAAATAACTTTCATTCTATGAAGACTAATAAGTAGATCCAACCAACTGAGTTCAAAATCTATCAACTTAAGAGAAATAAAATCCATAAAATTCATGTTCCTACTCTGCAGTTAAGGTAACTTTTTTATCAGATTAAATTGTACTTTCTAATTAGTTCAGATTTTTTTTGCTATAAAATCAATAGGAAATGTCCCTGACCCACTTAAAAGAGCTTAAGTTATTGCAAATAATACTATGAATAAAAGCTAACTATGAAAATTCACTGTAAAATCTATCAACCATTCTGGGTTATTAACATCTTAATATTTTTACTATTTTTTATAATAGGGCTTTGATGGACGAAATGGAGAAAAGGGTGAACCAGGTGCTCCTGGATTAAAGGTAAATCACAACAAAATCACATTTTCATATTAAATTCTTTTACATTTTAAAGCTATATTTAAGATTCATGTTGTAGGACTTAACAACTTCTGAAATATACCTGTACCTATATTTTATATATTGGAAGCTAATGTTCTGTTAAAGGATCCATGATACTTTAAAGACTCTAGATCAGAAATGGTTGGGCATCCCAGTGTAACTCATCCATTACTTCTGTTTAGACATCAAGTTTTTAAAATACAGAAATTGAGATGTTTGATAAACAAAATGCTACAGAAATTGGAATATTATTAAAAACTAAAATTTTCTCAGTTTCCATGTATTCTTTATACTATCCTGTGTTTAAAAACTATAAAATTCTCTTCCTGTTACATAAAATAGTGACATATTTTATATGTATCTAGGGTGAAAATGGTCTTCCAGGTGACAATGGAGCTCCTGGACCCATGGTAATTATATTTCTTATTGTGCAAGTTTCACTTGTACTACTAACCTCAGTCCAATCCAAAACTGGCCTTGCTCCCTCTCCCCTCCCCAACAGTTCTCACACATATCAAATTTAAATTAAAGTAAGAGCATATTTTCAATTGTATTCTGTAGGGTCCAAGAGGAGCTCCTGGTGAAAGAGGACGGCCCGGACTCCCTGGAGCAGCAGTAAGTGTTGGCATCAACATTGTACAATGACAACCCAAAGTGACAGACAGTCAGGTTTTCAGGCTGTGAAAATCTGCACAAGAATGTCTTTTCTACAAAATTATGCTCAAACTCACCTCAGCAAAATCTGGGCTATAGTTACAATGAAATGAATGTTTTATGTTGATCTCCTGTGGGAAATATTTTTGTATCAACTTTGTCATCATTTGAACCCAATGACAGGTCTACATATGGTCATTGCTGTCTATAGCACAATGTTAACCATTTGACTGTAAAATGTAGAATCATTGACCAGATTTCAGTATTGAAAGAAATTCCACTCGATTGAGTCAGAAATTTTGTCAAAAGTATTACTTGTGACCGGCCGTTCAGAATTATATATTTGAGACAAACTTTTCTTTTATAGGGTTCTCGTGGTAATGATGGTGCTCGAGGTAGTGATGGTCAACCAGTAAGTAACCTTTCATCTAATTCTGATTTATTCCAAGGAAATAAGAGATTATGAGTTGTGGATTATTTTGTAATGCATGTTATATATTGATATATCTAATACATATATTATTATGTTGACTATTTTTGCATTAAAAACAAAAAATTATTGCAGACCCAATACCCAACATTGTACATAAACCTCTGATTCAAACTGCCACCAAGCCTATAAATAAAATCTGTGTTCTGATGCTCCTTATGCTATTTGACGATTGGCTAACATTGGTATGTGGCAAATAATGTTAGTTAACATCCAACATTTGACATGACAATTCATACAGCTCTACAAAATAGGGTATAGAAGATGTTCCTGCCATTTTGTAAACTAGAGTATGGAAGCTCAAGGATAAGTAATCTATATTAAGTCACAAAATTCATGGCAGAATTGGAGAGAAATCCAGAATTTCTAATTTTAAATGTCACTCTTTTCTCATTTTACCAGATTTTTCTCCTTGTAATGTTTATCCATGAATGCTAAATATTATTTTTATCTCCATAAGTATCTTCTTAACTGTCTATGCACTTGTTTATTATTTATTAATAGCATTACTTCTCATTTGTTTGATAAAGAGCTCTCGAAATTTAACTTTTTCAGGGTCCTCCTGGTCCCCCTGGAAGTGCAGGATTCCCTGGCTCTCCTGGTGCTAAGGTAAACATTTATTTCTATAGAGGAATATAAAGATGTCTTGGACATGACAGAAAAGCATTGATTTGCTTCTTGCAAAAATTTTCAAAGCCAATCAAATGGATATCATTTATCTTTACATACTTTAAAGCCCTATTTTTTTTTCTAAAAGGTGTTATCTCTGGCATTCAACTATCTTGATATCTCTTCTGATGCCTTCTCCCCTTTCCCAGATTCTTCTTTTTCTGGAAAACAGAGATAACATAATAATACACACAGTCACCATTTTTCTCTGACTTTATGATTAATGATTCCTTATTTTAGCAGAGCCATACTACCCTGGCCTTTAGGACATGGGTTTAAACTGGACTGGAGGGTAGACTAGCTATGTGGTTAGAATGACAATGAAAACTGACTACCTAGGGTTTTATCTATTAGGGTGAAGTTGGACCCGCGGGGTCTCCTGGTTCCAGTGGCTCCCCCGGACAAAGAGGAGAACCTGGACCTCAGGGACATGCTGGTTCTCCAGGTCCTCCAGTAAGTAGCAACTATGGCAGTGGAGCAGGAGGGTGCTGCTACCTGTATCCCATGAAAGCGCGTTTCAATATCGCTATCAACTGAAATTGCTTCTTTGAAAAATAAAATGTTGCTAAGTGCCTTTCAATAATACTATTAGGATACATACTAATTTCATTAGTAGCAAAAACGGTAGTTGTTGAGGGTTGTGCTATTGTAGAATTTATGAATTTTATGTTTTTATGACAAGAATAAAGTGGAGGATGGATAGGATATTTATGTACTTTGAACAATGATCCTGGAACTAATCACCAATCAGAAAAATTCAGATAAGAAACTATACTGAAAACCTCTTCTATTTATTTGTTCTTTAATAATTTAGATCAACTGCATATTATTTCTAATTTATTTAGATAATGATGAGTCTTGTGCCTTACATTTCATAATGCTATGGTTGGAGGAATCACCTAACCTCTACAAATCATAACTAACTCACCCCAAAATTTATTTTACAAACAAATTATTTTAAAATATACACACACCATTTGCATTAATATCACGTGGTTTTCTTCCTCCCCCTCAGGGCCCTCCTGGAAGTAGCGGTAGTCCTGGTGGCAAAGGTGAAATGGTAAGCTGCCCTCACATCTCCCCCTTTTCTCATTCACATACACATTATTGGTTTTCTTTACATTTTGCATGCAATAGATTTGTGGTACTTAAGTGAGATGTTTAGAAAAGGAAGTTTGCTTGCCTAATATTTGTTTCCTTGGGTTGTTTTCAGGGTCCTGCTGGCATTCCTGGAGCTCCTGGACTGATGGGAGCCCGGGGTCCTCCAGGACCACCTGGTGCTAATGGTGCTCCTGGACTTCGAGGTGGTGCAGTAAGTTGTCTCTCTCTTTTTTCCTTCTTTATCTGAAAGGTGAAGCTTAATTCCCACAACACAAATACTAATAGCCATATTTTTGCTCTCATTCAGTTGGACTTATATTAGTTTATTCTAGTCTTACAACTGAATTATAAGTTTCTGGTGATGATTTTGTTAGTTAAATCCTCCCTATTTTTTTTTTGAATCCTCCCTGTTCTTAAACCAAAATTTTCTTTTACGTTAGGGTGAGCCTGGTAAAAATGGTGCCAAAGGAGAGCCAGGACCACGTGGTGAACGTGTAAGTATTACCACAACAGATTCAGTTATTTCTTAGAAAAAAAATGCAACATAATTAGTAAGTAAATAGGTAAAAAAATGTTACTAAATCAGTCAATTTCATTTGCCCCTATTTCTTTAGGGTGAAGGTGGGACTCCAGGTATTCCAGGAGCTAAGGGTGAAGACGGTAAAGATGGATCACCTGGAGAACCTGGTGCCAATGGACTTCCAGGAGCTGCAGGAGAAAGGGTATGTTTTCCATGAGGCATCTGAAAGAAAAGTAACAATGCTATTATCAGGATGAAACTTCACCTGATGAGGGAGGTATTTTTTTCTTAAATTGATTACCCACTCCCAAACATTATTTAAAGCCTTTTATAACAGGAGACTTTTTACCACCCAAGAATTATCAAAATGTTTTAATCCTTGAGGCTGAAGTATTTGTCTTTCATTATTTCCAGGGTCCCCCTGGATTCCGAGGACCTGCTGGACCAAGTGGCGCCCCAGGAGAAAAGGTGGATAACTTTAGTTTTTGTTTTTCTAAATGTTGGCACTACACATAGGTATTTCTTCTGTACAATCTCCCAGTAGTGAATACCTAAATATCTACAAGACATGTATTGGAGTTTCAAAAAAATCCTGCTATCTTAAGCAATACTACCAGCCTGCTGAGTCACTTTTCTGGCTTTGTAACTAAAGCAAAGTCACTTACACTCTATGAAAATCCTTTACCTTCCCTACCATTTCAGAATCATTTATCTCAGCATCATTGCAGTAAGATAAACTAAAATTTCTGAACTTTCTTTGAAAACTCTATAGTTATACACAAAAGATATTTGACTTTAGATGCCCCTCAAAATACTGTTAAACCCACTAAATGTTGTTTTTAAACATGTGATGTTTATCATATTTGTTTCAAAAAAATTTTAATGTGGCAATCAAATCTTAGATAACTATGATTTTATATGGAGAATGTCAGCACTGCACCAACTCCAGGAGGCCTAACTGTTGATGTGTGGGTCAATGAAAAATATTTGCAATTTAATTTTATTTCCCTATTTAGGGTGCTGGTGGAGAGCGTGGCCCTCCAGGCCCCGCAGGGCCCAGAGGAGCAGGCGGTGAACCTGGCCGAGATGGTGTCCCTGGTGGTCCAGGAATGAGGGTACAGACAGACATTTGTTTGAATGAGACTTTTAATTTAGTGAAAACATAGACAAGGCAAATGAAGTTGCAACAAACATAACTTATGTCAATCAGACTCTACGTTTTGTAAGGCTCAGAACACAAAACAAAACAAAATTATTTTAAAGAGAGTAGATCAATGTAGACCAAGGAAGAACAGAAAATAGAATGTTCGTCTGAGATGCTTTATAGACAGAAAACGAATGTGTACATCTGTATACAAGTGAAAATATCAATATTGTACTAATTGTATGTCATAATTTTTTAAAGTTTCATTTTAAATCATTTGACGACTGACTTCTTTAATATAGGGCATGCCCGGAAGCCCAGGAGGACCAGGCAGCGATGGGAAACCAGGGCCTCCCGTATGTACATTCTTATCATCTCATTGTACTGATCCAGTAAAAATGGAATGTTTATGTTGGCCAAGCCTTGAATATAGAGAGTATATATTTTGATCATGGTTTTTAACAAATCTTTATTAATGTGATTTTTTTTTCTTATTAGGGAAGTCAAGGAGAAACTGGTCGACCTGGTCCTCCAGGGCCATCTGGTGCCCGAGGTCAGCCTGGTGTCATGGGTTTCCCCGGTCCTAAAGGAAATGACGTGAGTTCTTTCACTAATTTCTTCAATAAATATTTGACAGCTAACCTTCTACTTTCTATATGGGAGTGCAGAGATAAGTCAAAACTCAATCTCCTCCTCAGGGCATAGAGGAGTATATGAAAATCAAGTAGCATGTCAGAAGGAAAGTAGAAATCTAATTGATAATGGTTATATAGGTATGTGTGTGGGAGGGAGGCAGGTCAGAATGTGAGAGAGAAACATGACTAATTATTTCCTTTTGAAGATTCATAAAAACTGGCTACTTCTTCAATAGGGTGCTCCTGGCAAGAATGGAGAACGCGGTAGCCCTGGAGGACCCGGACCGCAGGTAAATAGCTTCCATCAGTTTATTTCTCACCTTCTAACAGATGCCTGTTTCTCGAACCTTATGACTTCTGTTACCTCATCGTCTTGGCTGCCCTAACTGTTGTTGTTTTCAGGGGCCACCTGGAAAAGGAGGAGAAACTGGACCTCAGGGGCCTCCAGGACCTACTGTAAGTTTATTACTCACGTAAATTGGAGAGGGAAGTGAAGTGGAGGCGGGACAGGGGGAGGGCTTCAGAAATTGTCTAACCTCTGACACTAGGTCATTGGAGTTCACCAAAGCAAGTACAAAACTTGCATATTTAGTTAGGTAGCTAATTGCTGACATTACATAAAGTTCATATCATACATATCTGCTTTGTGTCTAGACCCTTCCCTTTCTTCACATCACTCGTTTTCAAATTAAGCAATGGGCCTGCTGAAATGGGAACTGTGTGGCCTGCATATGAAAAGACATTTTATAATGGAGCATGTCATATTTTTTCACATAGGGTCCAGGTGGTGATAAAGGAGACACAGGACCCCCTGGTCCACAAGGATTACAAGTAAGTACATGTTATTTAAATATCATTGCATACCTGCCTGTTCAAGTTTTTTTGTGTGTTTCTAGTAGATTATAATTCATCTGTAACTTACTTTTGGGGTCTGCCTTTTATCTTGAAATAAAATATCAGGATAGGCACATCTTCCATGTCTAATCAGGAACACATCAGCAAATTACTAACAAGAATTAAACTCATATAATTCTGTACACTAACACTTAGGTTTAATTATAATATAAATCCATGTACTAAACCCATCTTGACATACTCATCAATACATTTTTATGTGTAGCAATAGTAAGAACGAGGAGATGAACTTGGGTTTGTAAGATCTGATGATCACATCTTTATCATTGGATTTTGAGTGGCACAAATTTTCTTTCCTAGAAAGACCACTCAAACTACTTTCTAAATACTTTGCAGAAGCATGTTTACATATAAGAAGCCATCCTCCATGTTTGAAGTGATTAAATAATAGAAATCTGATTCATTGTAGGGTTTGCCTGGTACAAGTGGTCCTCCAGGAGAAAACGGAAAACCCGGTGAACCAGTAAGTTCCATTTCATTTTTTAAAACTCAAAAAACAAAACAATGTTTGGTAATCATTTATCAATTATTAAATTTTGTGTTTTCTCATGGCATGCTACCCAAGTGTTAACATTTAATTTTGAAATAGTCATTATCAAAACAAAGACAAATTATTTGTATGGTAAATACTATGTAAAGTTTGAATGTCACTATAAAATAAAGGAAATAAAAAAAGAGTAGTTTCGATAGTTGAAAAATTGTACAAAATGCAAGCAAGTCAAATGTGTATTTTGTTTATATTTACATAACATGCCTTCTAATCATATAATGCCATTTTCCTAGGGTCCAAAGGGTGATTCTGGTGCACCTGGAACTCCAGGAGGGAAGGTAAGATTTCAGTTTATTCTCTAACTTCTTCAGTATGTTATAGAACAATTGATTAGTGACACATTTTTTAGTATAGCAAGCCAAAATACTTTCTTTAGAAGGGCAACATTGCGAATGTTTGGTGAATACACCTAGAGAAATTCAAAATATTTTCCATACAGTACTGGAAAATTCAATTTTTCTGATCTTACTAAGAACTATAGACTCAAGCACAGCTTGAAATTTCAAATAGAAATGAATACTAATGCATTGATTCTATGTAGGAAAACAGTTTTGATAGAAACATTTAAAAATTTTTCTTTGTGAATAAAATAATAATAATAAAAAGTATGTTTCTGTGACAACTCAGAAAGACTAAATACCCCACTTTTCTTGTCTGGACTGTTTTAAGTTTCCATTTAGTTGATCAAATGTTGTTCATAAATATAAAAATCTCCAAGTTCTTTAAAATTTAGATGCGCATTGCCTGGGTTCAAAATGATACAATTTAAGGTGTTTTTGTTTTACTTTTAGCATTGCGTTTTCTCATATGGATATACATTTTCCCATCACAGGGTGACGCTGGTGCCCCCGGGGAACGTGGGCCTCCTGGATTGGCAGGATCCCCAGGACTTAGAGGTGGAGCTGGTCCCCCTGGTCCCGAAGGAGGAAAGGTAACACCACCGAATTCAATTCAACTAGATTTTAGAAAATGCATTCCATTTCCTTCTTTTCCTTTATGATTTCTCCCTTAATTTCAGGGTGCAGCTGGTCCCCCTGGGCCACCTGGTGCTTCTGGCAGTCCTGGTCTGCAAGGGATGCCTGGAGAAAGAGGAGGCCCTGGAAGTCCTGGCCCAAAGGGTGACAAGGTATTGAACTGTTTTCTCTTAATCATATAATAAAACAGACACTGTAGATTATAGGAAAGCAACACTACTGGGGAGTAATCTTCTGTATTTTCAAGTTAATGTTATCATTTTATACTAAGTGAAATTTGAGATAGATTCCTAGAGAAACTCTTAATTAGAATGCCCAAAATATACCAGCAAAAACTAAGAGTGCCTCTTCTTGGAAGATTTTCACTGAGGATGCCTTGAGTCTGATGATGATGGGTTTTATTTAACAGGGTGAACCAGGTGGTGCAGGTGCTGATGGTGCTCCAGGGAAAGATGGTCCAAGGGTGAGTATTTGCATTGAGGAGAAAGAGGCCTTATCTTCATGTGATAAGGGACAGTTTCTCACTTCAACTTTTACTTTTTCCAAAAATCACTCATGATAAATTAGATAGTTTACCACCTTTCAAGCTTTAAAACCTCCCAAATGACTTGATTATTTAAAATCCTGGTTTATATCTATTACTACCTGATAGGCCTATGGTGATCTAAGAATCAAAAAATTTTAGAAGTATGATAAAGATGATAAGTTTGCAAGTCAATGAAAATTCAAGATCATTAAACTATCTCATTAAGAAACTTAATGCACTAGATTGCACTAGATGCATTAGATTTTTTGAGTCACTAAAATCCAAGATAATCAACGCTATTTATTAACAAGTTAATAAATTAAAAATCACTAAAATTTAATGTAATCAATACTGCTCATGAAAAGACCATATGATTCTTTTCAAAAGCACTGTAATCCTCTGCTATATTCACACCATGGAATACTACCTATAAATAAAAAAGAATAAATTTATTGATGCTGTACACACAACAAACTATACAACCTTCATGTCATGCTGAATAAAAAAATGCAAATCTCAAAGGGATACATACATTCTACTACTACTGGTAAAATAATATATGTTTAGAGGGGTAGAAGAGATTAGTGGTTGCCAAGAGTTAGGGATGCTGGAGAGGAATAATACACACAACACTTACACACAAATGAGTCCGAGTATAGCTGGCAAAATCTGAATATACTCTGTGGATTGTACCAATATCAGTTTCTCCGTTTTCATATCATACTACAGCGTGTAAGATGTTAACCTTGGAGAAGAAGGTAGAAAGCTGCCTGGAACTTCCCTGTACATTTCTTTGCAATATCCCTATAAATCTATAACCATTTCAAACTAAAAGAAACAACAAACAAAGCCAAAAACATAGTAATTGTTTCTATTTACATTAGCAAATATCATTAAACGTAACAATTAAGCCATTTATTTTTATATTTGCTGTAGCTGCCTTAAAGAAATGTATAAATATTTCACTTTTAGCAGTCTTAATAGATAAGCCAACCATCAATTTAAAAAAAAGAAAAGCCTGATACATCATTTATGTAATGTAAGTAAATCTAATATTGGAAAATTTCAGGTTGGAAAAGTTAGTATGTACAATTATACATTGTACATTGTTATTATACAATAAAACATTTAACAATGTAATTATACATTGTTAAATGTTTTAAATTATTAAGCAACTGAATAAGTACATACACTTTAATTTAAGAAAGATATTCCTGTAAGATCTTACATCACATTCTAAGTATCTTCTACACTGGAGATAAAAACAAATGAATCAATAAACTGCTTCTGAATTCTCATTTTGCCTAGGGTCATCCCTGTAGAATTTTGTAGTTATCAAACTCTGGAATATTTATAATACTGAGTAAAGAGCACATCATTTGAGCCATGAAAAAAATCTTATTTAGTTGATTAGATGAGTGATATGTCTATATACAGTTTGATTAATATGAAAATTATATATTTTTTCTTCAAAATTAATAATATACTTTTATATCCTTTAGGGTCCTGCCGGTCCCATTGGTCCCCCTGGTCCGGCTGGCCAGGCTGGAGATAAGGTAACACAATACTATTTGGAAACAAAAAGAAAATGTCCTTGGCTCTTGGATGCGGGACGGTGGTAATATGTTTGTTTTTCTTTTTTCAGGGTGAAGGTGGTGCCCCCGGCCTTCCAGGTTTAGTTGGACCTCGTGGTGGCCCTGTAAGTGTTAAAGGCATTTTCTACAAATTTTTAAAGCCCTCCAGAAGGCTGTAACTTTTCTCCCCCATGTGCCTTGAGCCTCAGTTTTAGGATATTATTTTTAGGAATCATATGGCGTGCAAGGGATAAGTTTCTTAAATGTAAAATGCACAAAAAAAATTTTAAATCATACCTTCTTTCCTAAGAAAATTGAGGAAAATATACAAATCACCCAGGCAATATACATTTGTAACTGAGTATTTCTTCAACCTATAGAATTTTTGCCTAAAGGCTCTTTATGAATCTAAAGTTCTCTAGTATCAGTGTTAAGACTCATGACTGATAAGAGTAATTGGTTTTTTTAATCATTTAATTTTTCAATTAAATCTTTTATCATATTTTTAATACCTACATTTTTAGAAGTTATGTCATTAAGTGTGTTAAATATTCTTGCCAATAATAGCACAGGAGGAGTTATAAAGAATCAATGGTGATGACAGTGTCCATTGCAAATTTTGTTGAGAAATGGAAGTCTTCAGAAGTTAAACTATGGTAGTTCCCTTTGCACATTTCCTGCCTAAAGAAAAGATAAGAATGATGTCAGTGATGATGTGTGCTCACTATGGGAAGATGTCTCCATTGTGACTAAAAGTGATAATTTTCTCTTCAGGGTGAGAGAGGTGAACAGGGTCCTCCAGGACCTGCTGGCTTCCCTGGTGCTCCCGTAAGTATGAATATTTATTTACATACATGTCCACAGCCCAGAATCAACATCTTGTTGAAATATAGCAGAACTATACATCAAGTTTGGGTCCTGATCTTGCTCCAGCTCTTCGTTCCCTGTGTATTTTTTTTTAACTTTACCCCCTATTTTTTCTCTTGAAAAGCTGGACATATAAACACTTGTCTTGCCTTTCTGCTTGGATAATGAGGCTAAAGCAGCATCATGGAACTAAAAGCCTTCTGAAACTTTCAACGTATCTTCCATTAGAACATGATGCTAATTAAAATTTGCTCTATGTCCAGTCTTTTTTCAAATAAATTTACTGGTACTTATTCCTTAAAAAAGGTTTCCTTCCTAAAGGAAGATACATAATGTATATCTTATCCTTTCTTGATAATGCTCTTTGAGTATGGAATTATTTTGATTGACTTGTTTTTGCTGTGTGCTCAGCCTTTTTTCCCTATTTTATTCCAACATCCTCCATTTGAAGAATTATATATTCTGAAGAGAAACAACAAGCCCAGTGTATCATAAAGGGTGTCAAATGACAGGGGGTTGTTCTTTCTGCTTGTAGGGACAAAATGGCGAACCTGGTGCTAAAGGAGAAAGAGGGGCTCCCGGTGAGAAAGGCGAAGGAGGCGCTCCTGGAGTCGCAGGACCCCCTGGAAATACTGGGGCTGCTGTAAGTTCCTCAATCTCTCTCTCTCATGAAAAACACTTAGGTTTATTAATAGTTTAATATTTCATATAGAGATAGCTTATCCTCGATATAATCTTCATGGGAATATAGCCCAAGTTTGAATCTTAACTTCAGCAGTCTCAATATGACCTCCTTCCAGCTATTTTGACCTTCTCCAAAATTTTGACTTTGGTGTCATTCTTATAGTCTTTCTTTCTCCTATCTTATTTAGGGTCCTCCTGGTCCCCAAGGTGGCAAAGGTGAACGTGGCAGTCCTGGTGGTCCTGTAAGTATTGATGTATTCTTAACTATTATTCTCAAAGCATTAATTGACATCAACGTGGGCCAAACTGCTTTAAGGACACTGCAGCCATAAAGAGAGTGTACAAATTATGGTTCCTCATGTATGAGTAATGTGTAAATTTTAAGGGAAAGGCAAACCATCGATGACTTCAAGGTAGAATGAAGATCCTACCACATCTGACACTTTATATTTGTTTTTACAGTTCTTGCTCTCCTTTTGAAATTTGAAAATATACTATCATTTCACAGGGTGCTGCTGGCTTCCCTGGTGCCCGTGGTCTTCCTGGTCCTCCGGGTAGTAATGTAAGTAGTTTGCAAAGTCTTTTCCATCATATATTAGACAAATAGCATTGTATTTCTCTAGGATGAGAAACATACACATTGCTAGTTATCTCTGAATTAAGTTCCATGTAAAATTATTTGAAAATAGGATTAAAAAGGGAAGAAAAATTCACTTTGTTATTATAAATATTCAAATTTCAAATAATTTTTTGTAGGGTAACCCAGGCCCTCCAGGCCCCAGTGGTTCTCCAGGCAAGGATGGACCCCCAGGTCCTGCAGGTAACAGTGGTGCTCCTGGCAGTCCTGGAATATCTGGACCAAAAGGTGATGCTGGCCCACCAGGAGAGAAGGGATCACCCGGTTCCCAGGGCCCTCCAGTGAGTGGTTGCCTTGTTTTATTGATTGACAATAATATTTCATTTTTCATCATAAATATAATAGAAGAAATCATAGTTCTATAAAAAATGAGCTAAATCTTCATTATCTGTCACTTTAGGGAGCTCCAGGCCCACTTGGAATCGCAGGGATTACTGGAGCACGGGGTCTTGCAGGACCACCAGGCATGCCAGGTCCTAGGGGAAACCCTGGCCCTCAGGGTCCCAAGGTGAGTATAGTCATATTTCCCTAGATTTGTTTTCCTTTGATACCTTCAGAGATCACTTAACCATATCAAATATGAAAAGTTTTCCTGCCATAGGTTCAAATTATCCAAAAGATAACTTTTTAACTGTTTTCAGACGCTCTGACATTCTTTCACTAGCATTACTATAACTCCACAGTGCTTAGCATCTAAAATACTCATTCAGTAAGTAAGGAAATAAAATTTCATTTTCCTAAGGGCTCACATTATAACACTTTAAGCAAATCTTTCAGTAAAATGTTGGATAATTTTGTCATACAATTAAAATTAACATGTAAGTATATTCACATTATATGAGATTTCCAGTCAGTGTATATTTTTCAGGAAGGGACAAATGTTTGACAAAACCTAATTCTAACTGTCACCATAAACCTATAGTTTCATGATGTTGCATCATTATTTTTTTCTTATACCTACATCTATTTATACATCTTATGTTAGAATATACAGTATTCTAAATGAGATAATTCTGTAAATACTCAGCCCTTTGGTATCCAGAGTCATTGGTCAAGTTAAACATGAAGAAACTTATTCTTCATTGTTCTTATTCTTCATGAAGAAAAACTTTTTTTTTCACGGAAAATTGTTTGTAGAAAAATTCATTAAGAAAAAAATGGAAAAGAAATGAAATAATATTATTCCCTGAGAATAACATCCCTAATAACATCCATATTAATTGATTTCTTAGTTAAATAAAAGGTCTTTTGTCCCTTTGTACACAGGGTGAAGGTGGCAAACCAGGAACTAATGGTCTAAGTGGAGAACGTGGGCCCCCTGGACCCCAGGGTCTTCCTGGTCTGGCTGGTACAGCTGGTGAACCTGGAAGAGATGTAAGTAGTGGTTCTTAGGAAATATTCAACTAGCCAGGTAGAATCTGGTAATTTATTTAGAAAAGTTAAATGGAGCCTTAATGTCTGAGAGTATAAATATGGCCAC
Source organism: Galagoides demidoff (assembly GCA_963574575.1). Taxonomy (NCBI): domain Eukaryota; kingdom Metazoa; phylum Chordata; class Mammalia; order Primates; family Galagidae; genus Galagoides; species Galagoides demidoff. The sequence continues at coordinate 46,835 of CAUYQV010007472.1, forward strand.
ATAACCAAATTTCTCCTTTCTCTAACATGCACATAACAGATATTCTTCCTATTGTAACTTATAAGAGACTTAAAGACTCATGTTTATTAATATTTACCTGATTAATAATCAATCATGGGGAAAATATTATCTCTAGCTAAATTAGAAAACAAATGAATAGGGAGAGCCCTAATTTACTTCTTTCCCTGTGAAAATGTTGTTCAGTTATTTGTGATTAGTCTTTAGTTATTTTTTAAACTTTTAAAAATAATGATTGTGTACACTTACATGGTATAATGTAGTGTTTTCATATATGCATGTATTGTGTGCATTACATATATAGCTAAATCAAGCTAATTAAACTATGGATTTCCATTAACACCTAAGATCACTATTTCTCAAACTTTGATTTATTAGGTCCCTTGTAAAGACCTTTTTTAGATCTTTTTCCCTAACCCCCTGCCTCCCACCCTGAAATTTTAGTACTACAGAGAAACTAAACACCTGTTTAGGCATTGTGACTCTTTGAAGGGTTATATTCCACTGTCATATGTAAGATTTCTCAACCCAAAGAAGAGATTTTCACCTCCTTGAGCATTATACTGCCCTGTTGAGAATGCATGAGTTAGATGGTGTTTGTACGGTTTTAAAAACTTCCTCTTATTTCTCATATTTCAATTAGGGAAATCCTGGATCTGATGGTCAGCCTGGCCGAGATGGTGCTCCTGGTGGAAAGGTACAGCCAACATAATTACAATAGGCTTAAATAGGAATTAAAACAAGTGATCATCATATTTATTTGGGACCTGTGAATCTGTTAACAGGGTGATCGTGGTGAAAGTGGCTCTCCTGGTGCCCCTGGAGCTCCTGGTCATCCAGGTCCACCTGGTCCTGTTGGTCCAGCTGGAAAGAGTGGTGACAGAGGAGAAACTGTGAGTTCTAATCAACACCATCTTTCTACTTGTCTTTTCCTTTGATAGAGAGATTGTGAGTATAAGATAGGATGTCAGATCTGCCAACCAAGATATCTGCTATAGTTGGTTTTACAGCTTTTATGCAAGTGGTCTCTTACACAAATGTGCTAATAAAGATATAGCAGAAGTTTCTGGAAATAGTCAATGAAGAATGAATTGCTTAAATCCAAAATAATTTAATCAGATCAGCTATCTACTTGTTGGGAAAATACAAGGCCAAATTAACGGGGCTCTTGCTCAGCTTTCCTGTTTAGATCTCCTTGTAAAGATGTAAACGAGGAAAGAATTTTGGAGGAAAAAAACAATATTAACTTCTAATAGTATGTAATTATTATTCTGTCTGAATGAAATTATTGATTTTTGAAGACAAAATTGTGCCAATAAATAAAAATAATTCCATGTGTGTTTGCTCATTTCTTTATTTTCATCGTAGGGACCTGCTGGCCCCTCTGGTCCTCCAGGACCTGGTGGTGCCCGAGGTGCTCCCGTAAGTTTCATTTTGTTATGTTTCTGTTTTGTTTTGTTTGTTATTTAACTCATTCTTCAGTGTAAAAAATAGTTTATTTTCTGGGATATTTAGGAAAAACAGATAACAAAATATAATTTCAAAATATGCAAATAGACTCTTCTTTGATGATATAAAAGCAATTAAGGATCTAGAACTTCCTCAGGGCCAAGGAAATAAACATCAATTATTCAGATTACATGAAATTAGTCCAAAATTAAAACAATGATCAAGCAATCTTTATTATTCTGTATCTAAAGTGTCCCTTGATGTGAAATTTTAGCTAATAGAATGCCATAAAATATATTTGTTATAAATTCTATTTTATTTTCCCAATATGCATGTGTGCATATGACTTAATTTGAAATATATTTCTAAAGGGTGCACAAGGCCCACGTGGTGACAAAGGTGAAGCTGGCGAACGTGGCCCTGGTGGTATGAAAGGACATCGAGGGTTCCCCGGTAATCCAGGTCCTCCAGGCTCCCCAGTAAGTGCATTCTTTTTTTTTTAGAAAGTCTCTCACAGCGCATTTTGACTGATGAGCCAGGCAAATTGTGGAGACTAATAGTAAAACAAATTCCATCTCTAAAAGTATATGCTAAAGAAATGAGAAATAGACCAGAGGGCTAATTTGAAATAACAAATGACATGAATTAATCTAGAGATTAAAGGAGAGAACCATATTTCATCATAATCCCCACATGTCGTGATCTGATCCTGCATGTAGAATTTCCTAAACCTTTTTAAGGTTCACTCATATTTATCCTTTCTTTCCTTCCAGGGTCCTTCTGGTCACCAGGGTGCAGTTGGCAGTCCAGGACCTGCAGGCCCCCGAGTAAGTATAGTAGAAGGTCGACATGTTCAAAATGCTTGCCCTTCAGAAAGGTATTCCAGCTTTGTAATACCATGATAATTTTTAGGGACCTGTTGGGCCCAATGGACCCCCTGGCAAAGATGGAACAAGTGGACACCCAGGTCCCATTGGACCACCAGGGCCTCGAGGTAACAGAGGTGAAAGAGGATCTGAGGTAAGACCATATATATGTATATATGTATTTAATTTGCCATAATCAACTCTCCAGAAACACTGAATAGGATTTTTAAACTAAGAGTAAGTTAAATACAATGCAACCCCTTAATTTAGAAAGCGAACAATGACTTTAAGACATTCTCCATCACATTAAGATTTTTTTTCCATTATCCTACAACAAGGAAAGAAAATCTTTCCTATAAACTGATCAGTAACTATCATTTTAGAATACAAACATCTGCCCAATTAAGCAGATAAGTCATGCCGGCATTAATATCGCACTAGAAATCTCACAATAATGATAATCGTAATGATTTGCATTTACGTAGTGCATTGTACTTCTCAGACACCTTCCAAGATTCCTGTTTTTGCTACTGATACCATCATTCTTGATGCCTTTCTATCCCATGCTTTTGGATAGGATAGAATGGAATCAAAACTATTACTGCCACAAATTACATATGTGGCAGTTGAAACACAAGTACTCGGATAAAAGACACAAAGTTAATGCCTACTTTCTATTGTGATTCATGGGCTGTTTGCTTGCATCATTTGTATAGAAGGAGGAATGACAGAGTAAATTTGTATTCTACCACTACCAGTTTTTATATAGTAGAACAATATAATTGTGGGTAATGAATTTTAACCTTTACAAACTGATTACCAAGTGTTCACACAAGCACCCAAACAAACCTTTATTAAAATAATTACGATGACACAATATATGAATTGGTTGAAGGCATTTACCTGGAAGGGCAATGCATTCATTCAGTGGAGACCAAACTAGCACTCTTCAGTAATGTATATTTTATCCATCCCTAGGGCTCTCCAGGCCACCCAGGACAACCGGGTCCTCCCGGACCACCTGGTGCCCCTGGTCCTTGCTGTGGTGGTGGGGCTGCTGCCATGGGTCCAATTGGAGGTGAAAAATCTGGCGGCTTTTCTCCATATTATGGAGATGAACCAATGGATTTGAAAATAAACACCGAAGAGATTATGACTTCACTCAAATCTGTTAATGGACAAATAGAAAGCCTCATTAGTCCTGATGGTTCTCGTAAAAACCCTGCTCGGAACTGTAGAGACCTAAAATTCTGCCATCCTGAACTCAAGAGTGGTATGTTTTGGAGTCTTTCACATTTATGGCATCCAGGTTACCTAGCTGCTTAGAGTAGAATATGAGAAAAAGAAAACTTTTGATGTTAATGGAAAATATTTTATAGCTGAAATAGTGCTTAAAGCAGTTAATCAGATAGAAACTGCTTAATATCAAAAGTAAACTTTACAGATATACTTAAAATGTAACAAATAATTTCAAAATGTAGGAAAATTGAAAAACATTTTGTAGAAGTTTTATTACAAATCATAGTAAGCATGTTTACCAATGTTATCATAGAGTTATCTGAGTGCTAGAGAGACATACAAAATTTTTGTCTCAGATATATTTAATATATATTAAATATATACATTAATATAAATTTAATGTATATTAAATATACATAACTTGATCATACACTTGCAATTTGATTGTACTAGATTTATTTATTGCAGTTTAATGTGTTGTAACAAATTTAATCAGATTTTTCAGGTTAAGAAACATGAAAAATTGCAAACTATTGCACAAAATTGAAAAGAATATTACATAAGATTTTGCATATATTGGGTTAATTCTTCCTGAAAAGTTAAATTATCTTGAGCTTTCAGATATCTTGACATGGAATATTTCTTTTGCTAAGGAATTATTTTGAGAAATTACTCAAAATAGAAGACAAGCATCATTCATGAGGACTTTAGGCTAGATTTATTGGCCTAAATCTGGATTAGATAATCAACTTAAATTGCAATAAGCAATATTACAATAAATAATTAGTCACCTTTCTATTATATACTCATAAAAATTACAAAAATTTAAAAAGAGGACAGAGATATTTTAGCAAATATAACACCCATCATTGGTTTTAGCTTAGTACCTCATCATTATTCAAATCAGGATGTTATACTTTATTTCAGTACTCTCTGTAGTTATAGCTAAATGAGTGATATTTACTTCAGCAGTTTAAATCTTAACAGTTTCTCTACCATGATATACATAAATTAACAACACATAAAATACAAATATATTAGCCAACCACATTATGAATAACTTGCTGTATAAAAAAAATTCTGATCCAAATGTTATTACAGGAGTTTACATCCAATTTCCATTGTCTGTTTTTTGTGACTATCCAGGAGAATATTGGGTTGATCCTAACCAAGGTTGTAAGCTGGATGCTATTAAGGTATTCTGTAATATGGACACGGGGGAAACATGTCTTGACGCCAGCCCTTCAACCGTTGCGCGTAAGAACTGGTGGACCAGTTCTGGTGCTGAGAAGAAACACATTTGGTTTGGAGAGTCCATGAATGGTGGTTTTCAGGTAAGAAAGAATATAACTTTTTAAAAATGTCATTCCAACTTATGGATCGTGTATATTCACGTGGCTAGACTTTCACAACTCTCCTTTCTATAAGCGCTAAGCAAGATTGAATTGTTCTTCATATGTAGACATCTTCCTTTCACTTTGTAATGCACTTTTTACTCTGGCAGGCAATAAAAATATATTCATACATAGAATAGTCAGACAGAAAACATATAAGCAGCCTGTATTATAATGTCCAAGCTAATTCTACATGATTTCCTTAGAAGAAGCTGCAACTAACATTTTGATGAATGAATTTTATTTGTTCCCTATTATAGTTCAGCTATGGCAATCCTGACCTTCCTGAAGAGGTCCTTGATGTACAGCTGGCATTCCTCCGACTTCTCTCCAGTCGGGCCTCTCAGAACATCACATACCACTGCAAGAACAGCATTGCATACATGGATCAGGCCAGTGGCAATGTAAAGAAAGCCCTGAAGCTGATGGGGTCAAATGAAGGCGAATTCAAAGCTGAAGGAAATAGCAAATTCACTTACACAGTTCTGGAGGATGGTTGCACTGTAAGGAACAACATTTTTATACATCTAAATCATAATATACTCAGCATTTCTACTTTAATCATGCTATTTCAAAAAGAAAAAATAACAAATGATAGGATGAACCAAAGGTGGCATTTAGTGTGAGTTATATATATTACATCTACTGATTTATTTCAGGGAATGTTAAATACCAAAAAAATGACTAGATAAATGTTAACCTCCAGATGAAAACGGGGTGACATGAAAGCAATGGAATATAAACAATATAAACTCTACTAGATAACCAGGTGGTTAGTATAAAGTTTGCATATTTGTTCTATGACTCATTCTAACATCTCTACTTTCTTTATTTTAAAGGCTAACTACAAATACATTCTTTTTTGAACAATAAAGTCAATATATTGATTTTTATGAACAAAGGGAGAACTTCTAATATTAGCAAATTCCATTATGAGTGACCTATCCACTTTTTTGCAAACTGATTAAATACTTATTAGGGAGGACTAGAGCCAGGACTCTTGAGGATCATCTGGGCTCTTGTGATCTCTTTATTAGGTTTATTCTGAAACCCTACAAGGCTTTATATTAAGGATATTGTTTATCAACTAAAAAGATTACAGTTTTGAAGTGGAGCAGGTCTCATAAATATGGAAAATAACATGGTACACTAGACATTCCATGAAAGCAAAAAGGAAATTTAAGTCATCAAAGAAATTATCTTAGTAATTATAATATCATGATCACTTACTTTTTTCCCTCTTTTTTTTTTCCTTTTCAGAAACACACTGGGGAATGGAGCAAAACAGTCTTTGAATATCGAACACGCAAGGCTATGAGACTACCTATTATAGATATTGCACCCTATGACATTGGTGGTCCTAATCAAGAATTTGGTGTGGACGTTGGCCCTGTTTGCTTTTTATAAATCAAACTCTATCTGAAATCCCAGCAAAAAATTTCATTCCATATGTGTTCCTTTTGTTCTAATCTTGTCAACCAGTACAAGTGACCAACAAAATTCCAGTTATTTATTTCCAAAAAATTTGGAAAAATAATTTGACCAAAAAAGGATACTGTTTTGTTTTTGGTTTTGTTTTTGTTTTTGCTATTCCATCAAATACAGTTCAAATGCTTTTGTTTTATTTTTTTACCAATTCCAATTTCAAAATGTCTCAATGGTGCTATAATAAATAAACTTCAACACTCTTCCAATAACACTGTGTTACATTCTTTGAATCCTAGCCCATGTGCAGAGCTATGACTATGCTCACCAGTAAAAGAACACTTTTCTGAAATAGCTAAACATGAAATTAGAAAAGACCTCTCTATCTCAACTACCTCAACTGGTCAGAAGCAGATGAATTCTGAGTCCCAGAAGACCAAAAAAATTGCATAGGTAAACAAAATTTATGAATTTCATGGAATAATTTTCTAGGATATTGACTAAAAAAAGTAGATTTTAGTAAAAGAATTTAAAGAAATAATTTCAATGCCATAATTATTTTAATCTTGGATATCAATGACTTATAAAGGTGCTTCTCTCTCTCTTTTGTTTTTTTTGTCTTTGCTGGTTAAGATTACTAATATTTGGGAAGGATTTAAAGACACATGTTATGGTGCTAATGTACTTTCACTTTTAAAGTTCTAACTCAGAATTGTTGACTTTCATTCAAAACATAAATGCACAGCATCTATACGTGTCTCCTGTCAGAAAGATTAATTGGCAGGCCTCAGGGGACGCTCTCCCTATATCCTGCAAAAGTCAACAACAACAACAGCAAAATTATGGGGCTGCTTTTGTCACAATAACACAGAGAATGTGTTGAAATTTAACTTTGTAAGCTTGTATGTGGTTGTTGATCTTTTTTTCTTAGAGACACCCATAATAAAATATCATATTAAAACATTCCTGGTTTTTGTCACTTTTCATAGATTTCACAAATGTACGTCTATACTCAGAAACTCTAGTATTCTCTTGAAAAGTTATATCGAATTCTAACTCCCTAAATTAACAATACAATGACTTTTGAGAAAATGCTAAAAGTAAAGAAAAACGCTTTATGGATAATCTGGAAAAATTTTAGATCACAGTTAGTGGAACCTCTGGGGCATATTTCAACACATTCATATTTCTGAGGGGATTCTGTTTGAAATGGTCAACCCCTGGAAATGGTAACACAGCAAATCAGGGCATCTCCAATATGGAAGTCATCAGGAAGGATCATGTTGATAATTTATCAGAAAGTCAGATGGGTCTGGTAAAATACATCAACATCAAGAATAATTGACCAGTACCCCATGATCTTATTTATACTTTTTGGACTCTAAAAAAGGCGAACTCACAGAAGTTGAGTTGAATGGTGGTTACCACAGGTTGCGGGGGTGGGGGTGGGGTGAAAATTGAAAAGTGTTAGACAAAGGATACAAAACTTCAGTCATATAATAGGAATAAATTCAAAGAATAAATACAACCTGGTGACTATAATGTATAACAATGTATTGATACTCCCCAATTGTATTTGATATTCCCCAAAATCAAAAAGAGGATTTTACATCTTCACATCACAGAAAATGATGCATGAGTATACATATATACACACACACATACTAACAACACAAATGCACACATGGGTCACTATGAAAGTTTTGAGACAGACTGTATTGTGGATTATTATTTCACTTCCATGAAACATAGTCAACAGCGTCCTTTCTGATTCATCCAGGCAAGTTTCAACTTGCTCGGCTTCTCAGTGTTGCTGGGAGGGCTTCATTTGTTTCCATTCACACAGATTTCATGTTTCTTGGATTTTGTGTATCTCAACATTTTCATAATGACACAGAGAGAGAGACAAGAGAGAGAGAGAGAGAAAAGGTCAATCGTGTGAATTAACAAATTATATTACTAAGTTTTATTTCAAATAAAGAGAAGCATATTAAACACAATGTTTTACCTCTTGCATTTTTAACTTAATATGTTACAGAAAATAGTCCATTGCTTATTTGTTTATTTATTTTCTACCAAGCATCTAAAAGTTCTAACTTACCACAGGGAATTTGAAATCACATCAGTCTTAGTTGAGTTTAGAAGCTCAGGGGCAACTCACTTTCCAGCCTTTCTTGAGTTGGGGTTCAGGCACGTGATTATGTGACATAAGCCTGGCAAAGCAGAGACACGCACCTGAAAATTCCAATCTGGAGATCACTGTATTCCATTTGTATTACTGCTATAGCAAATTCCCAGAAACTTAGTGACTTCAAACGACGAAGAATTTGTTGCCTTACATTTCTGAAGGTCAAAGCTTTAAATTGAGTCTCACTTAGTTAAAATCAAACTGTTAATGAAGACCAGACCGTTCCTTCCTAGAGACACTAGAGAGAAACCATGTTCTTTCCTTTTTCCAGCTTCTAGAAGCTTCCCAGCTTCCTTGGTTCATGAGCCACTTACATCTTTATAGCCAGCAATGGTTGCTTAAGTGTTTCTCATATTGCATCATTCTGACATTGGTCCTCAACTCTCCTTGCTCCCTTATAAGGAAACTTATGGTTACAATAGGCTGAGAATAATAATCCAAAATACTCTCCCCATTTCAAGGTCAGTTTGTAAACCACCTTAATTCCATCATCAACTTTAAATTACTCCACTTTAACATGTAACAGAACACGCTTACAGGCCCCAGGTATTAGGATATGAACATATTTGAGGGGGTATTATTCTAACCCACATAGCTGTGATGCAAAGAAAAAGAATTCAGAAATTATTTTGGTGGTACTACAGCTGTGTTGGTGCAGCAATAGACAGACTTCAGGAAGAGCATGGCTATTAGTGTCATAAGTAGCATACAGTATCCAGTTTACATTGGCTTCACCAGGTGGCTTTTGGGATATGCTTTTAGACATGGCTCTGAATGTCAGCATTCACTTCATTTCTGTTCATTTAATGAAACTGGATTCTATGGCTTTCTCTGAATCCCCTGAACTTTAGATAAATTATATTTCTACTAAAGTCAGCCAAAGTTGGTTTAGATTATTTGCAACTATGAAACCTGATTAGGTCAGCAATTTGGAATAGCAAGGCTGGTAGACGGCAAAAATGTAGGAAAATGGAAATACTGTGGGATCAAATGTTTGTACTCAGGGATGAAAGTAGGAAAACCCAGTTTGTATCCAGGAATGAGAAGCATGGAAAGAGAATTGATCATCTATGATCAAATGGAGTGATTTGCATGTTTTTGAAGTCAAGGCTTAAGAAGATAGTAACCTCCACTATGAAACAAAACACTTGAACTTCATGAGAACTTGCAGGACTGCATGTGAAAGTGACTGGTGATGCACAGAAAGAGAATAATGAGTTAAAAATCCCTAACTTCTTGGCACAAAGGACAGAAAGAAATCTATGCCCTTTCTTGGTATTTAAATAAATCTCTTTCTAAAATAACTTAAAACTTAGCCCTTTGCCAAAAGTTTCAGATAACCAAAAACCAAATATGAATCTTAATTTTACAGATCACCAAACTTCAACATAAGTGTAAATGGGTTTTTCAGTTTTTCATAATCTAGATGATTAATATATGATTGGGAAATAGTAGAACCCTGGCAGTTTGAATGGGGTTTATAAAAGAAATTTTTTTAACCTTCTAATTTCACATTAAGTTTCTTTAGCCATCTAAAACAAGACCCCAATTTCTTGCCTACAAACATTTGCACTCTTCTTAAAATACAAGCTGTCTACAAAAAAGGACAATTCTCCTGAGACCTACTTCCTACCACTGTTTCTTGTTTCCAGACAAAATATTGTCTCTATAGTCCATCCCAGAATGTCTCGGGGGTAGCAATTAAAAGATCAATTTCAGGAGGAAGCTTACACATAAAATGAAGGGAAGGATCTAACTAATTTGCATTGTTTAAAATCTGTACATTGTGTATGGGAATACAGAAGGAGAATAAATTTATCAATATTAAATGTAACAGAAAGTTCTAGGAATTTGATAATAATTAACATGTTTGGTTAGTCTGAACCCAGTCCTTAGAGGTTGCCCAAATCAAATGAATTTGAGATATCACCCACTTTTTGGCAAGTGGAGAATGTAATTCAAAATCTTAAAAAGATAGAAATGTTGGAATATATTTGTCATATGTGGTGTGACACAATTGCTCATCTTCTGACTACATTCTCATGGTGAAACACTAAGTTCTTAGAAATACATGGTGAGATGAAGGCCAGCACCCTCAAAACCTCCTTGTAAGTTTTGCCTGAAGTCTGGAGATGAAAGTAGAAAAAACTTAGCTTAAATTAGGTTCTTGATTCAAATGAAGATGACAGGATCCCAATTACCAGAGAACAAAGGGTAGCTCCTGACTACCAGTAACAAAGAGAATGATAACTGTGAGACAACAGGACTGGCATAGTAAACATTTTTAAAACAAATGTGTAACTCAGAAGTATCTTTGGGGGTGGCAAATGATGGTGAACCTCCTTGATAGGTCCAATTAGTTGGGCTGGCTCTTTGGGAAAGTCATACTTGGGATTTTTATCAAAAATCATGGCAGAAAAATCCAATTCAGGTAAAAGAGACCTTAGATAGGCAAACACGCAGGTCTTAAGACTTGTACCCAATTCCCAGGCTATGAGATAGTTCATAGTCTGAGCAGTAAAAGTTCAGAGTTTTGGGAGAAGTCCCCTATAATAGTGTCACAACTAATAAACAATTAACGAGGACCTAACATTGCTCTGGTCACTTTAAACTTAGTAATTAATGCATTACTCACTTCAATCCTATGAGGTATTATCTATATTAAAAAAAAAAAAGAAGAAGAAGAAGAAAAAGAAAAAGAGAAAAAAAAAGAGATGTAAGAGATAAGATAAATTGCCCCAGGTGTCTTAACCAGTAAGAGGGAGAGCTTAGATTTTAACCCAAATAATTTAGTTTTAGATCTAATACTCTAAGCCATGACATTAAACTGCCTAAAATATTTACTCTGTACTGTTACTAAACTTAATTTACTATTTTAGTATTACACTGAGGAAAGGAAAACCACGTCTTTGGAGAAATTATCAAAGAGTAGTTATAAATTCTCACCAATTTCAAGAGATTCACAATCTACTATAAACTGGAGCAGGTTTACTCACTTTAGGATGATAAATACTAATTTGGGTATTAACACATGCACCATTGTTCATGTAAACATGCATTTATTTAGTAAGTCATTTAGTCCTAAGAGGTTTACCAAGGTGCAACAAACATCATAATATCTATCATAAGTGAGTTTCATCCCATTTCTAGGCCATTAGTTCTCTATCTCTGCTATCTTCCTCTACCCAGTCATTAGAGTACCATTGGTCTCGCTAATACCTCTCTTTGAAAATCTCATCTACTTCTATATCTGTAGTCATCAATGAGCTAAAGAGAAATCACACTTTTGCATATGATTTTGTGGAACTAAAGACCATATTTTCAAATGGCCCAGTTGAGAGTTCCAATGATGTTTTCAAATATCTTTAAGAAATCACCAAGTAGACTGAAGTCAATGGAGAGGTCCAAGCTAGAGAAATAAATTTAGGAATTATAGCATATATATAGTCTTACTTTCATGAACAGAGATGAGATAATTAATAATTGACTATGGAAAGAAAGAAGAAACTATTTGGCTGAGCCCTGCTATACTTTAATATTTATAAATTGGAAAAATGAGGTTTAATCAGAAAAGGAGATAGAGAAGGAAAGCAGGAAAGTGTAATGACCAACATTCCAAGTGAAAAAATAATTATTTAAATTTTGGATTTATGGCATATAAAGATAATAACATGTTTAGTATCAATGTATTCTTAGGTCATTATTTTTTGTTTTTTTAAAATTTGAGGTCAAGTGAGATTATTTTAGTTTTCCTATGGCTATAAATGCCAGTTGATGTAATGTAATCCTTTAATTTAATTCATAGTTATCTCTTTATTATCTTTTCCAGGATGGAAGATTGAAAACAGGTCTCTTCACCTTCAAACTGACATTTTAACAAAAATTGTTTCATTCCTTTGTTTGTAAAGAAAATGTGTTCTGTGAGGATTGAGAGTGAAATTTAAACAATTATTGTAACATATTTCAAAAATTCAGAAAAGTAAGAAGAAGAAAATTGATTATCTATGTCCCAGACCAGTGGACGTGGCCTTAAAATCTTCTATATGTATTCTAAAATAGTTGTGGAAATACTATATATGCAGTAATGTATGGTTCTTATTTCATTTAACATGATATGATTTTATCTCCAAAAATATGCGTATTTTTAAATTTTGGTCAAATCACAAAGAGGAAACTATATAGAAAACTCTTTTTAAAAACTAATGGCTGCAAAGTTAGCAATCACATCAAAGGGATCTTTTCCTTATCTAGTTTATATTAAAATCCTATTTGTCTGAGTTTTGTCTTAGAGGAATACAACTGTTTTAAAAGTGAGTCAGAAACTGTGGAAAATATTTTTCTTTCAGACATAATTCTTCACTGAGTCACAGCTAACTAAGATAGCTTGATACTTTACTGGTGAAAACATTCTATGTGATAGGGCATATGTGAAAGCTCCCTCAAATCTTCATGTTTTGCAACCTTCTATATCAAAGCTTTTCTGAAATTATATAAAGAATCCCTTGTTGAGTTAATGCCATAAAAAAATACTATCATCCACAGCTAATATTTTTTTATTGAGCAACTTCTTCTCTGACATTTTTGCCCCTCTTTTTTCTTCCCATCTATTCAAATCTTCTTCAAAGACATATTTCCCTTTAAAATTGCCAAGTGCTTACACCAAAATGTATGGAATTATTTGGCATCTTTTGACCATAATTGATATAATGCCAATTAAGAGAAATAAAACTGGCCTTTGTGGTGCAATACAATTTATAAATGGGAATTATGATATCTCATTCCAGTTATTGATGAGATGAAAGCAATAACATGTTTGTTGCAATCTTAAAAATGAAATTCTCCATAATTAAATAGGTAAAAGAATAAAAACTAGATTTAAGTTATCTCTTTGGCTGAATTCCCTGGAAACACACTCGAAGGTAGCAAGTTGTACATAGAAAATTTACCAGAGTGTCATCTTTGGAGATATATCTATATAGAAGTGAGATAGATAGGTTTGGACAAAAGGTAAAGCTGGCCTCCATGCAATTGATACTGAGGTTTCAGGGGATTCTGCAAGTAACTCTGGACCTGAGATTTACCTTTAGAGTTGTTATAATTAACAATAAAGAGGATGGATCCTGGCATCCCTGAATCAGACAGTCATTGACTATGGGCTAGAATCTAAGAGGGGTGGAGCCTAAGTGCTTCAGTAAGGCAGTCTTAGTGGCTGAGACCAATTCTCAATGAGGGGCAATGCTGTGAAACCTTAGTAACAAACATTCCCAGTGGCTGGTAGATCAATGTATTGGCTCTGGAGAGGGTATATGTGTAGAGCATCAAATTATCTCCTATAAGCTCCTACTCTATACTCAGTACTCCACTAAACGCTAGAGGGAAATATGCAGTCAGTTCTTCCTGGTTAGGAATGTGTTGCAGAGATAGATAGGTTGAACCTGTATGAAATGGCACAAAAACATTGGAGATGAACAATTAAGTGCTAAATTGTGCTGGGCGAAGTAGAAGAGATAGTCAATCAGAAAAGAATTGGCCAGTGATGATTTATATCGTCAGGACAGAGTTCTTCAAAAAGATAAAATTTGTTGTGCAATAAAGAGTATTATATGAGTAAATGGTAGAGAAAAGGAAAGCTATTTTGGACTAGGAAACAAAAGGAGAAAGAGAAGCAGGAATGACCGTTCTATGACCATGGGATGATGAAGAATCCAAGCTGCCTAAGTCCATTTGTTTCAATCAGCAACATTGAGTAATTATTAAAGGCAAAGCTCAGAACAAACTGCTCAGGAAGATTCAAGGAGAACGAGAAATAATGAAACTTAGCAAAAAACTTGATGACACAAATAACTATGTCACAAGATGCAAGAAGTTGAATGAAAGAGGGCCAAGGTACTGGAGAGGCAGAAGGGAGGAACAGTCATGTGTGTCCTTGGGGAGACCTCGAGATAGGCTACACGATTTACAAATTTCAAATTGAGTATGTGGGCCAGTGTATGGCACATTTCCCGTGTGAAGGACACAACTGCAATTTAGACTTTACCTTATAAGTGCAAGCAATATAATCTAATTGTATGTGCCCTCATACTGACTAGAAATTAATTTAAAAAAAAAAGAATCTGGCACATGACATATGATCAATGTAAAATGAATTATAAAAAATAAATTAGAGTGCTGTTGCTCAAATTAAAAAGCCTATGTGAATCAAATGGCATGTGAGGCAGGCTTTAAATAATACAATGTTCTTCAGATAGAGATAGGAGGACCAGGGACAATACCGTAAGGAAAGAGGTGCAGAAAAATGAGGCATATTCAGCAATTTATTTCACATGGAGCATGGGTTCCATGTGCTGGTGTTGTGAGAGAGAGGCTGGAAATGTATCCAGACCAGAGAGCTTAGAACTGCAAACTGATGAGTTTTTAATCTCATCTGCTTCTCAACATAGTGTCATATGCAGGTTTTAAAAATCAGAAGGTTGTTGCTCAAAGAGAGCACAAGCACAAAGGGAAGTGTGAGGAGACGATCAGATTTTTAGGTGTTGAAGATAGACCTACTGTTACAGAAGTTAGGACAGATCTACATTTTAGGGAAGAAGAGGATGAGACTAAACAAGCATAGCAGAGTCAGAGCCCATTTTTTTCAACGACTAGACAGAAGAAAGAGTCACAAAGTTTAGAAATACTTGCTGGGAAAATTAGGTTAAAGAGGGAAAATGGGGTCAGCTGAAGGAGGCCATCAACAGTCATGCAATAGAAGTTTCCATTTAATAAGAACTAAGTGGAAAGTTACACAACTCCAGCCTTACCCACAGCTTTCTACGTGGCAGTTAAACCCGACAGTGATTCATTTGGAAGGGTAGTTGAAGATGATAAAATGTGTGACTGATTGGACAATACTAGGTCAGGGTCGGCTAAGTTGATTTGGAAATTATCCTTATACAGATGGTGGATGAAGTCATCTGGCTCCAGAATGAAATCATTAGGGAGCAAGATATCCAGAGGAAAGGGGAAAAGAACAGCATTGTGTGTACGTGGCAGGGAGGGGGTGTCGAGGAAGCATCACCAAGTGTCTGACTGAGGATCTGGCAGCTTTTCATAGTTTAAGAAAAGGAGGATTCAATTTTGAAGGCTAAAGTTGTGATGAATTCAAGAGCGAAGAGGGCAGAGAGGAAACTGAACAGAAGGAGGCCATCATTAGTGCTCTTGATAAAAAATGATTTGGTCCTGATTTTCAAATTTTGTCTAGAATTTAAACCACCTGGAATCCATCCTCAGTGGAGTCAGCAAAAGCACAGCTTTGAAAGAGGCAGTCACTGCCTGTAAGAACCCAACAAAGCAAGGCATTATGCAAGGGAACATGTCAAATGTCTCTGGGCGGGCTTCAGCTTCCTCTTCAAATCTTTAGGGCTTAAGTTCTGACTACAGATGTCTTCAATTTATGTTGCGTTTTTCTCATTAAGTTGGCTAGCAATTGTGATCATTCTGTATCTCCAGCTGTCTTTCATCACAGTATCTATCTCATAACAGTTTCAACTGCTGGGAAAATTGTTCAGAGTACCATTGGCATTCTACCTTTGTTTATTACCACTTGAATCTACATTTTTTTACTTCCTATACAGGCACCAATTTCCTGTAATATCAATGGCATTTAACTGTAATTGCACATACGCATATGCTTTTGGTGTGCACTCCTTAAAATGTGATGAATCATATTCTTTGATTAAAAATAAATGTGATTTTTCAGGGCTTTTTTTTTTTTCAACTTGCAAGAAAGTCACATGAGAAGGTATTAATCTGCATTAAATATAATTTGAAGTTTTTGTTGATGGCATTGAAAGAAAATCCAGCAGAGAATTATAAGCACATATTATATAAAATTTTGCTGAATGTGTACAGTTTTATCTCCTGGGTTCTCCATATAAATAGTCTTACTAATGCTTCTGTCTAGTTCAATTTCAACCAGAATTTTCATCTTCTTTCAGGTTTCTTTACGTTGGTTTTCTTCACTTTAGTTACAAAAGCATAAACATAAGAGCTACAGTATAGCATCACAGATGGCTTTAAGCTCTCTTTTCTGAGTTAACAGTTACTTTTAACATCCCAGCTTCAGGATTCTATAACTAAAGGGTAATACGCTTGGTATATGCAACACTTTTCCTCTTAAAGATCAACATTCCCCAGTCATCTGTTCTTGGGCCACTGTTCTCCTTCTACATCCTTTGTGAATGATTCCATTCACATCCAAATCTCCAACTACTATTCTATGTGATGGCTCACACATCTGTGACCAACCTCCAGCAAGGTCCTTCATAGACATGGCACACAAATCCTCTGCCTACTTGCTTCTTTACTCCCCATTTCAGTAAGTACTATCACCTTCCCTTCAGCTACTAAGCCTGGAACTAGCAAATAATTTGAAAATTCTTGCTCCCTCCTTGCCTCACCCTTTCTTCAGATTCTGTTGATTCCATAACTTAAATATCTCCCAAATCCACCTCCCTTTGTCCACCTTCAGTGACCTGAACTGCTCATTCTCTGCTTCTTTTTCTCATACATTATTCAAGTAACCTCCATTTTAAGTCTCATGTTATTTTGTTTTCTTAGTATTGCTGCCAAGGTGATCTTTCTCATATGTAATCACGTATGTTTCACTTGCTTAAAATAACTTCAGTATTTTGCAGTGAAAGTTCTATTGGAATTTTAGGTGGTTCGGATTTTGTTCTAATGAATTGGCCTATATACGAGATCTTCAGCATCCTTGGCCCATCTTATGAAATGCCTAAAATATTCCCTAATTTTTGTAAAAACCACAAACACCCTCCTTCCACATTTCCACGGACCCAAGGGTGTGGTTGCACTCCCAACTGAGAATCACTAATAGTTTCCTGAAAAATCTTCAGAATAATTTTCAGTTGCTTTATTTTTACACACAAGTTACTTTATGATACATCACCCTACTTCACTAACTTTTATCACCCACCAACCCCTTCCATGCAATTATTACAGACCATGAGGCTTTCCCAAGCAAGTAACAGAAGTAGCCCACTGGGGTCTCCCTAAGTAAGCCATGACTTTTAAGGACTCCATTTCTTCATCTGTGTTGTTCTTGACAGCTTGTATACCTTTTTCACTGTTCAAGATACTGTCTTTATGCCTTGAGATTCACTAAGAAAAAGTAAGTTTCAAGTATTCTTCCTTGCTTCCTCTTCTCTCTAAACCCCAGCCCAGTTTAGATGCATACATTCTACACTTCCCCAGCACGTACCTCATTAATATTAATGATCACCATGTATTTATTATTTTGTATGTTAGTCTATTTTGCCTAGGAAATGCTAGAAAGAGCATATAAAGCATGGAGTGACTTTCTGTTATTGGCTGGGTAGTCATTTTATATTCCAAAGCAAAGATAACATTATCTGATGTGAAACAGTATGGATGGGAAATCTGTAGTCTAAATCGTCTGCCACCATTGTGAAATCATTTTCATTGTGTGAATTTTAAGTCCCACTCTGTTTTATACCTGTGTCTGTTTTTTTTTTTTTTTACATGTGATATTTTAGGTTACTTGTTCTCAGATAAAATTGATGGCCTTGGAAGAAATCCTAGCATGTTCTGTTCTATGTCCTGTTCCTAGCTCATTTCAGGCCCTGCTACCTCCTCACATTAACAGTAACTCTAAAACCAATTTGAGAAGAGGACTTTAACTGAATTTTCCATAATCTAGTAGGAAAAACAAAGTAGATGAGGGTTTTATAGCAACTTCTTTTATACCTAATTCCCTCAAATATGTTAATATTTGTTAGATTCTAATATCTTATTGTTTCTGTTGTATTTTTCAATTTCTAATGATTTTAAATGTCTTCCATAATAGCAGGCTTTACATTATGGCTTTTGTAAATTACCCAGATACTGATAGTACTGCATATTTTTGAAGTTTTCTTTGCAAGTAAATGGTACCGAATCCTTATGTAATATTCACTTCAAAATTTTCCCCAGCTTGAATATGTTTTATGATAATATTATTGGGAGTTTTATAATAGAGATTTTTTAAAAGAGATGGAATCTTGCTGTGTTGTCCAGGATGGCCATGAACTCCTGGGCTCTGATGGTACTCCTGCCTCAGCCTCCCAAACAGTTGTCACTACAAGTGCATACCATAGCACCCAGATAGTATATGGATTTAAAATGTATTTTGGGTGGTGCCTGTGGCTCAAGGAATAGGGCGCCAGCCCATATAATGGGGATGGGGGTAGGGGTTCAAGCCCAGCCCTGGCCAAAACTGCAAAAAAGTAAATAATTTAAAATGTATTTTAGAATATAGTCTTTCAGCATTTTACTTTATTATTTATATATTTGTTTTCATTCCTATTCCAAGGTTATGAACCTACACAATAATTTTTAAGCTAGTATATTTAGAGGTTTTTAAAATTGAAAAATTCAGTCTGTTTATAAACTCTCTTGGTATAAGAATTAAAGAAAGAAACATTCTTTCAAATAATAAATGTCACACATGCTGCTCTCAAGGAGAGGACGAAAAGTTGCAGGTGGATTACCACCTATGGATAGACATTCTTAGAGAAAACATAGTGAATCACCAGAGAAGTAATGGGAGACACTTAGAGTGAAAGAGAAACTAATGGGGTGATCCACTTAGTAAGATCAAAAGGTACCTGGAGAAGGCATCCACATCTGGGGAAAGGCAGAAGAAGAGAATTCTGGGACACAGCCTCAGTGAGACTTGAGGAGGAGCAGCACCCTAGCCACCTCACAGCACAACCTGCAGCACTACCACCTCAAGGATCCCTCATTGCTGCTGGCCCACACAACTCCCATGCTACCACCTGACTCTGCAGCCCTACCCACATAACTTCTACCCAGTTGTGTGGCCTCACTCATGAAGCTCTCACCTGCTGCCTAGTTGGAACTACCCACACAGTTCAACATTCTACCAGGGACCTGCTTGTCATTAGCTTTCAAAATAACTGCACCCAGGTACAATGAACCCCTGCAGTCCTCATACCCATGATCAATGGATAGATACCCTCATCCAGCTGCCACTCCCACTGCCATAGGTAAATCCAAGCAGAGCAGTCTGCCACAACACCAGCCTCCTTGGAGAAGGACCTCCAGCTGAACTTTTAGCAGTGGCACGGGGAACAACACCCCACTAAACAGGAAGATCATCTAGCACTAGCTTGGACTGTGGCTATCATAACAAATAGGACAACACAGAACAGATGTATTACAGGTTCTCAGCACATCCACTCCTCTCCTTTTGGATCAGTGTTTCAGAGTAACTCACAAAAGTGGCTTCTGTGGATCTCTCCTCTTTCTCACTAGGCAGCTAAATTCCCAGAAAAAGTAAACAGATATTCCACAAAGCTATTTGCTCTGAGCTGAGAGAAGAAATTTCAGATGAGAAGAAATCCACATAGGAACTCTGGCAATAAGAAAAAACTAGCTAGTTTGACATACCCCCCTCCACAAAGGATCACAATAGAACTTAGCAACAGACCCCAACAAAGAGGATATTGTTGAACTGTCAGAAATATAATTAAGAATATGAATAGGAAATAACATGAATAAGATTGAAGAGAATGTTATAAACCATCACAAAAAAGCCAAAAATTTTTCAAGTTATCAATGAAAAAATGAAAAAGTTTTTGAAGAACTTGACAAAACAAGACATGTGTAATAGAACTTAAAGAAATAAAAGAAGTATTTAGGAAAGAAATCTCAAACACAGCAGAAACTTCAACAGCATGCTAAAAAAATGACTCGCAGAGCTTGAAAACAAGGATTTGAAACTAACCCAGTCAGTAAAAAATGCAGATAACAGAATAAAGAATAATGAACAATCACTCAGAAAAATATGTGACTATGAAAAAATGAGCCAATGTATGAATATAGATATCCCTGAGGAAGAAGAAAAAGCAAAAAGCATAGAAAACCCATTTGAAGGAATTACTGAGAACTTCCCTGGCATCACCAGAGATTCAGCTAACCAGATACAAGATTGACATCAAACACCAGTAAGATTCACAGCAAATAGAACATTTCCAAAACACATAGTTATCAACCTGGACAAAATCAAAATGAGGGTAAAAATTTCACAGGCTGCAAGCTGAAAGTAACAATTAACATACAAAGGGAAGTCTATCAGTCTAACAACAGACTTCTCAGTGGAGATCTTACAAACCAGAAGTGATTAGAACACCATTTATAGTTTTCTTAAACAGAACAAATGCCAGCCAAGAATTTTGCATCCTACAAAGCTAAGTTTCATTAATGGTGGATAAATAAAGACTTTTTCAGACAAGCTGACACTAAGGGAATATGTCACTACTAGATTTGCCTTACAGGAAGTACTCAAAAGTATATTATGCATAAATCAGCACAATAAATACCATCTTAAAAACACACAAAAGTTCAAGCTCTCACTTCATACATGTAATACAATAACACAAGAGGGAAATAAAACAACAAGCTATTACCCAACATAATGCCCAGAACAGTTAATTCCCACATGCCAATATTAACACTGAACATGAATGGTATTAGTAATACCCCACTTAAAAGACACAGAGTGGGTGACAGGATGAAAAAACACAATAAATGCTGTCTCTACAAAACACATCTAACTAACAAGGACTTGCACTGACTCCAGGTAAAAATATGAAGAAAAATATTCCATGCAAATGGAAACCATAAAAGCGCAAGTATAGCCATTCTTACATCAGATAAAATAGAATTTAAATTAATAATGGTAAAAATAAAAAGAAAAAGATGATCATAATATAATAGTAAAGGGAGTAATCAACAAGAAGACTTAACAACCCTAAATATATACATACCTCACACACAGGAGATCATAGATTCATAAAGCAAATTCTACTAGATCTAAGCAAATAAATGAAAAATAGCATTGGAATTGCTGGGAATTTTAATACCTGACTGATAGAACTAGACAGATCATTGAAGCAGAAAATAAATTTAAAAACATTGGACTTAAATAGTACTCTAGAACAAAAAGAACTAACAGAGATTTATAGCATATTCTACCCCCCAAATACTCTAAATATACATTTTTCCCTCAGGCCATGAGATATTTTCAAAGAATGATCACATCTTGGGCCACAAAACAAGTCTAAATATATATATAGTCTTCTCAGACCACAGAAGAATAAAAATAGAAATTAATTGTAAGAGTAACTCACAAATCTCCACAAATGCATGGAAATTGACCAACCTGCCACTGAATGAGCTTTGAGTCAATGAAGAAATTATGATAAAAATCAAAAGGTTCCTCAAACTGAATAACAAAGGGGGCACAAGCTTTCAAAATGTATAGGATATAGCAAAAGCAGTCTTAAGGGGAAAGGTCACAATTTTAAACACCTACATCAAAAAGCCAGAAAGATTGCAGATTAACAACCCAATGTCACATCTCGAGGAACTAGACAAAGAAGAGCAAACCAAACCTAATGCCAGCAGAAGAAAAGAAGTAACAAACCTCAAAACAGAACTAAATGAAATGGAAACAAACCATAATACAAAGGACCAATGAAACAATAAGTTTGTTCTTTGAAAAGATAAATAAAACTGATAGGACACTAGCCGGATTAACCAGAAATAGAATCTCAATAAGAAATTAAAAAGGAAGCCAGGTGTATTGGCTCATGCTTATAATCCCAGCACTCTGGGAGGCCGAGACAAGTGAATCCCCTTAGCTCAGGAGTTTGAGACCAGCCTGAGTTAAGACCCCCATCTCTAGTAAAAATAGAAAGATTAGGTGGGTGTTATGGTGGGCACCTGTAGTCCCAGCTACTTAAGAGGCTGAGGCTTAGGAGTATAATTTCATTATACTAAGAAGTATAATGAAACCTGAGAAGTAGGCAGGAATCAGGTCATGCCACTACCTCAAATTTTGAGGATTTCTGTCTTTATTCAGGAAGAAACCACAGAAGAGAGAGAGAGAGATTGTGTGTTGGCTGGGGGCAGCAATAGGTGACATATTCAGGTTTGTATTTCAACTGACCACTCTGGCTAGAGTGGAGAGCATGTATCTGAAGAGGGCATGAGTAGACACCTAAAAGCTTTTCAGGAGGCTATTGAAGGAGCCCAGCTGAGACATAATGTTTAGGTAGACCGGAATAGTGGCAGTGGAGATGCAGAGGAAAGTATGGCCTTAACAAATATTTAGAGGTCAAAACTAAAATACTTAGCAATTCCAGGACTCTGGCTTGGCAAGAATGAGAGAGATGATAAGAGTGACTCTTGGCTTTCTGGCCTGCCTAAAAGATGGAGGATGAGGCTACTGTGTGAGACAGGGAATCTAGAACATATACCAGCTTTCGGTTAGAAATTTCCTAATTTTTTTTTTTTTTTTTGACATACAGAGCTACAGGTGCCTCCGAAACTCACACAAAGAAGGTGAGTCAAACATTGACATACTGGTCAGTACTTCGGAGTACTCCCCTTGGCCATTGGGTAACCACAGTGATATTCAGAAATGAGGTATGTAGCACTTTTACTAGACTGATCTCATGAACTTAATTGTTGGATTGTGTATGTGTTTCTCAAGCTCCAAGGGAAGGTTTGGGCATTAGGAAAGCCACTGGCATGGTTATAAGGGTAGGCGATAAGAGAGCACTGAGCACTGAAGGATAATAAGACTGATCCCCGGGAATGCCAACACTTAAGTCAGGGATGAAATCATGCATTGACAAAGCAGGCTAAGAAGAAAAGCTCCTCTTAAATCAATCAGCCATTTGGAGGAAAAATCAGCCTCCTGGCTTGCCCCGCACTCTCTAGATTTTTGGTTTATTCCTGCCACATCATTGTTTTAATTTACTGCTGTTGAACGTGAGCCCTAAAATTAACTTATAAGAAATTGTTCTTCGTTTCTTTTGAAATTTTTATAATTCAAAGAAAAATTTTTTCTTCATATGCTCTTTATCCGTGGTGGGATACTCAAGTGTGATACTGCTGATCCCTGGAGTTTTCCTTTCCAGATTATTTTGCACTTGCTTTGTGACATATAACACTATTTTCTTCAGAAGAGTTGTTCTGTGTAATTTCCTTGAATTTCTTCTCATTTGGAACAAATTACAATGAACCTGGCCAGAATTTATCAAATTTCATGTTACAATTTTGTGACTTTTTCCAGCATTGTTTGTGCTTTCTTTAATATTTTAAATTTTCTTTATTTATCTTTATTTTGGTAATTTTTATTTGCATTTTTAATAAATCAATAATAAATAAATCCCACCACACCCCTCAGATCTAGATTTACCCTTTGGATAATGTAGAATTTGAGATGCCCTTGTGCATGAAGGTAAAGAAGTCCATTAGTCTAATAAAACCTCTATATCTAGAATGTAGACAAGAAATTTGAGAGCTTTGGGAAAGCCTGGGTAGTCTTGTATTTGTAGCATTAGCATTCCTGAGCTTCAATTAAAAACTGGTGTTTCTGTCATTGGAAATTATTAGTGTTTTTGAGTTAACAGAATTACCATATACTCCTGGCTCATTTATCTGAACTTATACAACCTATATAGGTTAAACTTAAAGGAAGTTCAACAAAAGTCACATATGTATTTAGGCATAGAGAGCCTAAATAATAACCAATTTAGGAAAAATGCTGTGATAAAATATTGAAAATAAAATTCTGAAAACATTTAGGCTAAATTCGTATGTGAGACACTTTGAGACATATGCTTTATTATCACAGTTTATTCAGCCATGAAAAGTCTATTCCTTTCCCTTTTTTTTTTTTTTATCAGTAATACTACCCAGACATTTTAAAGGGCATAGATAGTAATAATTTGTGTCATATTGCCTTTGTGGGTAATATTGCAGATAGATTTTTTTGTTTATAAGCCAGTACATACACGCCAGAAGGTATTTTGTGTATCTTTTAAACAAATGGCAAACAAAGAAGATCATCACACCTTACTTTTTACTACTGGAAATGAAATGGGTCTAATACGTTCAAAGGAATTCCACAAAACAAAAACCACTGACATGACAAAAGCGTGCATTTAATTTGATGCTTTGCAGAGATACATGACCAAAGTTGTGTGCATGGCTTGTCCTTTGGGATGGTCCCAGTTATTTATTTTTAAAGAAAAAAATAAAGAGTCAACAAATGCAATTTTTTTTAAATCTCGAGGCACAAGGGGACTGACATGTTCTGGTCTCAGAAACATGCAAATATTACAAAGCATTCCAGATACATATGACAGAGGAACAGTGAAAGGCACTGGAACAATGCTCTTTCTTTCAGAAATGGGATGTCTAGCAATTATTTTCACAATGATTGTGATGAAGCCATCTTTATTGTCAAAGAGTTTTAGAGAAAGCATTTTAGCACCATCATGAAAGGAAAAATAATAATAATACTTTGAGCCCTGCCTATCTCCAGTCTTGGAATAATAACAGAAGCATAGCACCTTTCTGTATCTAAAATATAAAGAAGAATAATAAGTCCATCCCAGCTTCTAGAGATGAGGTAGCTCATGCTAAGAAATGTTGGGTCATTTTCCTATGAAAGTTCAAAGGTCAAATGGTCTAATTCCAATCATCACATTTAATTAGAGTCAGCTCCACAACTGAGTTTCTAGATCTTTTTTCTTCATTATAGGCTTCAGGATGATGAGATTTATATGTGTGGAGGAGTCTCAACTTAGGGTCCTGGACATGTATCTATTAAGTTCTACTATTTTGTATTCAATATCTTCTTAAATAAGAAGTAGCGAATGTATTAAATAGTAGACTAGTGTAACTTCTATTCACATCGATAGATTGAGTCTGGTGGACAAGGGTATCCTTAAATTTGAATAAGAAAGAAGTCTAATGTTATCACACTTTACACATATGTAAGAAGTTGAAGTCATTTCACTGTGTTCTCCTAAAATGCCATTGAATATATATTTTTTGAAAATCCCACTTAAGACATTGAGAAACTGGTGTTTTTTAAGGATTCTTTTCAAGTGTCTCTATAATAGTTACACAATATCAAGATATGCATGTGGGTCTCAATCACAATGCTAAATATTTCCATTTTTAATTAATTATCCGGGAAGAAGTCATGAAAGAGCACTTTCTATTTTCCAAAGTGTAGCCTCAAGCAAGCCACGTGTGTTGTGGTTTTATATACCCCACTCTTTAAGCTACCTGCCGGGAAGAAGAATTTCCTCATAAATACTAAGCATCTTTTTCATTACATCAAAATAAATGGAAGAAAACGGAGATTGTTTATTTAATCAGTTTACTTTTTTAAAAGGTGGTCATTGTCCTTGGTCGTCTTACACCTAAACTGCTGTATTGAAAAATATTTTAAATCAATTAAAACTTGAGGATCATAAGTAAAATAAATATTCTGAAGGATAAGGAGGCCAGGCACGTAAGACCATATGTACAGTGCTGATGCAGGATCAGCCATTACTTCAAGAGTCTCAGGATCAACTTCAAACAGTCAAAGTTCTTGTGAATGGTGGTTGTCATTGATGGTGGTCCTTATTGCTGATGTATCTTGGCTTACTTTACACAAAACAAACTGGCCCGAGTTCTATGCCAAATTCCTGGTCTGTGCTGCCGATATCCACGGGGGCAAGATCTATAATCGGCAAGCGCGCCACCTTCTGTGTTCTATATTCAAAGACCGTCTTGCCCACATTTCCATTTCTCTTCTGGAATTAAATAATGCAATAGGTTAAGAATACATACAAATTTTTCCAAGGATGCTAAACAGCAACCTCCCAGCCAACTTTGTATTGTAAAAACAATGATTTTTAGAGCACGACCTAAAAAAACACTGGTAATACAAAAGTAAGGTACTGGCACACCTATCACTATGTGCATTCAGCATTTCTTTCATGCTTTAATGTCAAGTAAATTCCTTTGTTCTTTTGTAGCTTCCCTGTTGGTCACTAACAATATAAATTATTAAAGCTTTTTTTTTTTTATTTTTCACATTCAATGTGTCCTTGTTTCATATCTAGGTATGAAAGAAGGAAGACTTAAAAATTAGTGAAAAATATAAGTTATCTCAAATTGATTATGTGTTTTAGAATTAAGAAATTTTAAGCATGGGACTGAGATCTGGTAAGATAACTTTGCAGAACAGTCCTTTCCCTCCAACCTCTACCATGTTTCATGTGCTAACGTACATTCAAGCTTCCCTTAAAAATGATTATAACCAAGGCACTATTGTGCTCATACACATGTATTTGCAGGCAAAACTGGCCTGGCTTCCAGTGACATAACAGTATTCTTAACCAAAATAAGGTTTTTAACCATATCAATATGAATAAAAAAGTACTTACAGAGCAAGTATCTTGAAGAACTATATATCTAAATCTAATGTTTCCCTCTGCTTTGATTTCTAAATCATTTGCCCCTTTAAGAATCACAGCCTTTTTGAGACTCTTAGCTTGATCATCCATGTATCCTACAGTGTTTTTACAGATGTAAGTAATGTTCTGGGAAGCTTCTTTTGATAAAAGGCGTAAAAAGGTCATCTGGGTAATGGCTGTATTAGGTGAGTGGTGGTCCCCATAAGTGAACTATGAAAACAAAAAGAATCTTTGTTAGACAGAACACTGAAGGGTTTTATAATATTTTACAGGAGTATAGATAGATAAATTGATTTTAAATAGATCAGTTTTCAAGAATATTACCTTAAATCTTGTCACATAACAAGCTACACTACCTTTACATGTAAAAATATCTTAAAATTTCTATGAATTCACACAAGTAAGAACTTTTGTCCTTACTACCTCAAATAAGAATTAATAAAACAGGGCAGTGCCTGTGACTCAAAGGAGTAGGGCGCTGGTCCCATATATGGGAGGTGGCGGGTTAAAACCCAGCCCCAGCCAAAAACTGAAAAAAAAAAAAAAAAAGAAAGAATTAATAAAACAAATAATAACTATAATTCACCAAAGAGGGCATATTTTTAAATCTGATTTAATCATATACTAAAAATAATTCATTGTTTTCCTTGTTTTATAGTAAAAATGAAGAATAAACAAAAATTAGGATAAACTACTGATACTCAAACTGTTATACAAGAATTTTCCGCAGATTCTTTCCTAGTCATATTCTAGTTCGAGCTTCATTGTTAGCACTCTCATTGTGTTTTTAAGATAATACTATATTAGCTAAATTACATTTCAACTACTTATACGTAAATATTTAAATTTCTTGCTCATCAGTAATGGTAGGTTCTAGAACATCATGCACAGGCCCATAATGTTTTCATGTAATGTTTTTCTGAGCATGAGTTCTGGAGAAACATCAGGAGCAGAGGTGTAGAAGAAAATTTCAGTTATGCTGACATACATAGATCTGGAATGAAATATTCACATTGTAAAAGGAAGTGGCAAGGCCCGATGAGTGAACCCTGGACCTCGAGACTGGGACTCAGAAAAATCTTAATAGAATTTATATAATTACAAAAATTCCTTAAGTTTAACTAATACTGCACAGTTTAAAAATGATTCAAATATTAATATTTGTATACTAAATGTATTATCTAATATTTATTTACCACTTATCATGTAGTTCTAGACACTACACTAAGCACTTTATATTCACATGGACACTATGGGATGAATATTATTACCCTCCCTTTAAATTGGCAAAACTGAGGATCCAAAAGGTTTAGTAACTTTACAAGGTCCCGAAGTGAGTAAGAGATCCTGCTAAGAATCACTGAGGACTCCTGAAGCTAAATATACAATAATAACGTTTTTCTACTGAGACAAGATCCTCACCAGTACACTCTGCAGTCAGGGCCGTATATCTTAGAGGAACTGGCAAGAAAAATAATGTCTTTTCTACATTCCATCAATGAGAAAATTGTAATTCAAAATTTATGTTAAATTAACTCCAGTAAAACTTTGTTTATACCATGATATTGCAATTATAACTGATGAGAACATATTATTTCAAAATACACATGGTAAAACAAAACTGGTTTAAAAAATAACAGCATAGTCTTAATAAATACAAAACACAATAAAGAATGAAAAGCAAAGGATATACTCCTAAGTAAGCATAATAAATTACCTGTGATCCTCTATTCATATCAAGACCATACCAAATAGGCTTATGGTCTGGAGATTTACTGGCCCACCACATTTTGCGAGGTATACTGGATGGGTTTGCTGAAATACACGTTTCTCCGGTATCCATGTTGCAGTAAACTTTGATTGCATCTTCAATAGATCCCTGGTTAGGATCAATCCAGTATTCACCTGTTTTTCAAAATAAAAATTTTGCTAAATAAAGAGAAACTCAAACAAGAGATGAGTCTCCAAAAAAAACAGATGGCTTACAAATATGAACTCACTGATTAATGATTCTCTTAAGAGAGAGTGTGCCTTAAGAAAAAGGATATACCTACCCAGGCAGCGATTGGTGCTAGAAGTATGCTCGAATACACAAATAAATATGCATTTGTGAATATATGTGCATATACAGATTTCCATGCATATGTATCTACATATGTATATATAATATATTTAAAAATCACCATTTTAAGTGAAGTGAAATAAGAGTGATGGGATGTAAAGAATAAAGTTAAGAATAAAATTGCCTATTCCTTAAAGACAAAAATTTTAGCTCTTCCTGTCAATGTCATTTCAACATTAACTGAAACACTTAAGCATTTCATTGCTCATTTCCATGGCCTAGGATCCCTCCTCTATAGGTATCATTAGGTTAATTAAAATTTTATAATAAGGTGAACTTTAAGCATGGTACATGCAACTAGGTCAGAAAAACTAGTTCATTCCAAAATGCTTTAGAACCCAACCATACCACAATCCTGCCAGCAGGGATTCCAAAAGTATGATTCATAGGACATCAAACTACGTGAAAGTTATTCCATATTTAAAGAAATTTAGGAATAATATATACTTTATTCAACTCTTGATGATTAAATAATATGTTAGCATATTATAACGCTAAGAAGTCATGCAGCTAAATAAATAAATTTAACCCTGCTTAAGCAAATATTTTCAGTATTTATACCACCATGAAATGCTTTTACTCCACAAACATCAATATCTAAGGATATCTGGATGGAATGAAACTGCCACCATGAAAATTGAACTATTGATAAGACATGTCCTCTGTTATAGCACACATCCTCTTGTCTATAACTTTTCACATCAGTGATAGTCTCTACCACTGAACTGTAAGCTCTAGGACATATTTATCATTTTACCTCTTATGTTTTCACTACATAAAAAGTCAATGAAGTTTGGAATGTAATTGAAAATGACACCATTAGAAACAAAGGGCTTTGCTCAAATGGGTCACTATCTACTCACCACTCTGCTTTGAGGAATGGCAAAGCTTTAAGTCATCACAGGTCCGGGCAGGGTGCATTTTAGAGCCATCAGGGCTGCGCATGGTTTCAATCTGACTACTGAGTGACTTCAGGGTAGCGTGGACGCCTGGGTCAGTTTTGTTTTTGTCATCAGGAGCTGCCTGATCTTCAGTAAACTCTGGAAGTGGATCTGGCATGCTTTCATCATAGTGTCCCATGATATCCCCTAGAGCAGCTGTGAGGTGGCCAGGGGGACCTGGAGGGCCAGGTGGGCCAGGTTCACCAGGAGGGCCCTAGTTAAAAAGAAATTGGAAAGACCTCCCAGTTAACACATTGATTTTGTTTTACTGAACTGGTGGGACTTGGTACATGGGCAGCTATACTGTGACCAATCTGGTGGTACTGAGAGGATCTATGGCTCACGCCTATTTGTGACTACCTCCAAGCTGTAACATTGCTTAACTGGTTTTTGGGCAACATCTCTGCAAGTCATCATCTGAGATACATAAGGATCAAAGAACAAAATATTTGCTCTGATGTTTAAAAATATGATATATTTTATTGTTAAGAACATGCAAATATATGCATTCATTTCCAAACTATTTTGGAAAAGGTACAACCAAAATGTTTCAAAAGTACTTTTAGACAGTAGGTGAACAAAGGATGCAAGGAAGTTTTGGGTGCTTGTTCTATAAAACACTTCAACACCAAAGAAATATCCATAAGAAAAACCCACGCGAGCATTTCTCCCTACTTTGAAATGGGGATGAGGAGGACTTAGAAAGTCTTTTCATAAGCACTAATGAAGATGAATTTTAAAAGTATATATACTAAGCAAAATTGAAAAATGTTCTCCTTAGCCTTGTAATTGACATATATAAAGAACATCCAGGGGCGGTGCCTGTGGCTCAAGGAGTAGGGTGCCAGACCCATATACTGGGGTGGCAAGTTTGAGCCCAGCCCCAACCAAAACTACAAAAGAAACAAACAAACAAACAAAACACTCCTGCTTTTTTTTTTTTTTTTTTTTTTTGCCAAATCAGAACTACTAGAGATAGGAAAAGCACAAGAAGCGGCAGAGGCTAGGATGTGAATTCATTCTCTCTATTAACCCCTTTCTACATTTCCTCAAGGAAGAACTCAGCAACTTCAGAGAACCAAGTGACAACCTGGAGAGATACAGATTCCACATCTCATGTGAAGAGCAAGACCTGAAGGTACATGTTACATGACTCCGTACAAGTCACCTTAACTGCCGGTGTTTCCTCACCCTGAAAAGGCTTTAGAACATGTTGTGTGGGACAGCGCCTGTGGCCCAACAATAGAATGTGGGGTGTGTGTGTGTGTGTGTGTGTGTGTGTGTGTTTTTCCTGTAAGGTCCTATATTGATTCCCTGCATTCCTTTATGTGAATCTCAGGGAAAAAGAAATTTTTTCTGTCAAGGGCCACTGAACCACAAAATATAGTCCATCCAGAGCCACATAAATCAAAGGTATTCCAATTCTATAGGTATTTTCTATTCACAGCTAGAGAAATAAATAAGTAGGAAAAGCATTACATTTGCTCATAGAAAGTGTAAGGACATTTAATCCACAAAATAAATAATAAATCACTGAGTTTTTATTTCTAGTTACAAGAAACAGAAAATGAGTCCTTTATTTGTACAACAATACCTGAAAGTTTACAATTAAGTTCACAGGCGAATGAGCAAAGCATGTGGAGTAAAGGAGTTGTCCTTAATACTCCTGCATTCCCTGAAAACACTCACACACCTGACTATGAGGCAGTCACTGCGGTCTGCACTGTGACACCACTAATCTACCACCAGCAAGCCCGGCCCCTGCCAAGGTGTGACCGGCAGTCAAACTGTCAGGTATTAAGTACAGAAAAGACAAACATCTAGGCCGAGGCACATGTTTCTTCAAGATTTAGCAAACAACAACAACAACAAAAGAAGTCCTGGAATCTAACACCTAACGCAGCAGAGTTCACCTGTTAACTTTGCCAACCAAAGCGCTTGGCACACTCCTTCTCGACTGTGTCCTGCTCACGACAAGGCGTTTTCATTTAGAAAAGAAAATCACAGGTCAAGATCCAAAGTCAACAGGCTCCAAAACAACCCTGAGCTGTCCCCTTTACATTCATGTCAATTAAATACAAAAATAAAAGTCAACCGTCCTTCCGTCTCTGGTTTGTGACTACTTGTTTACAGGTGGAAAATAAATAAATATTTGGTTTAATGGGCTTGCCATTAAAAAGTGAAGACAAAATGAGGAGAAAGTAAGATGAAGATGGAAGAAGCACGAGTGAGGGAAGCGTACGTAAGCCACATGCATACACGAGCTCGTGTGCACAGAACAGGTCAGAAGTCTTTCAAAAGCCTGAGAGGCAAGAGCCTACCTAACGGTTAATAATATTGTATCATCTTCAAGCCAATACTATTTTAATTTTTTATGACAATTTTTTAATTGAATTCCTCACTGAGCAACATTTTGAATGGAGGGAAACTTCAATTTTGTATTTCTCATTTTCCAGCATTTTTATGAAGTTTTCATACAATGGGAACTACACCTTACAGACATTTAGAATACTACTTACTGCCATTTAGAGAAAAGCAAAATTTTCAGAACTTTAACTGTAAATACAATCATGACTTGCTATTTTCTCTCATTGGTATCATGTTGTGTCAAGTCCTAGGTAGCTTGGACTCTGATTTTATATATTCTATATAACCTCTATTAAAATATTCAAAAATAATTATTACACAGACAGATTATTATGTGACTTCTTGGTTTGTTTTCAGGGTCCCTTCTTTCTCTTATCCATTAGCTGCACAAATGTTACTTGCATGGAATCCAAACTATTGAAATCAACACCATCTCTTGCACGCAAACCTTTGTGACTTTACCTCAGGTCCTGCTTCTCCTATACTGCCCCGCACACCTGGAGGTCCAATCGGGCCAAGTGGCCCAGGGTTTCCTTCTTTACCTGAAGGACCAACTGGGCCTGGGGGGCCCTGGAAGAGACAAAGACTATTTTAGATTCTATGGAGACAGATTTTATGATTTCTTTTTCTAACTAAAGAACCATTTTTTAAAAATAAATTAATAGCTAACAACAGAGAACTATTCTCCACAAGGAGCGTTACACTGATTTCTCAAATTCATTTCCTTAATGACTAAGAGGTGGATTTCTAGTATTTTGTAAGATTTATGATTTCATCACACAGGAATTTTTCTATCCATGCCTGGTAAAAGACCAGCATGCATTAAAAACTTTAATGGCCTAGTTATCTAATTTTATTGGCAGTAATAGTTTCATCAAATCTCAAATATTGTAAACATAATTAGAAATTCAATTAACTTGACACAGGAAAATGACAGAAGTTTTAGTATTTGTTGGAAGTGAAATTTGGGTGCTTCTGTCCCAGAATCTTATTTCATCATAGTAATTTTTATGTTACTTTTCTCAATTTTATGTATAATTTATTTATACTTTATTAGACAGAACAGAATTTTTCTGATTAATTTTTTCTAGGATCTCTTCTATTTTCCTAAATAATTACATGTGTCAATTGCCTTATGATACTAATGACTTCTTAGAGACAGGATGAATAATGGAGAATTTTCAAAAGCCTCAAATATTGTTGCACTTTATGATTCAGTTCCAAACTAACCTTAGGCAAATTACTTCTGAAACTAAGTAATTATCACCATTACTTAAAGGAAAAAATATATTCTGGCTCAAAATCTGCCTCCATTTCATTGTAAGTCCTATTATATTTCAAAGCATACAAATTCAATGGAAATTTAAATTAACAGAAAGTAGGAAGAGAACTTATAGATGGAACAAATTCAAATCTTAGGTAAGAAATTTGACTGTGGTCCCATTGGGTAGTATGTGGTGTTTCAGGATAGTTCTACTTAATTGCTGACAGGTTTGTCTCCTATGTTTGCTGCCAACTTCAGAGAACATAAGCCAACCCCAGCTTCAATACCATACAAATGATACTCAAACATTACCAGTATATCACCAAAGGCATTACTAGTTATGTCACCAACTTATTAATTTTTGTTACTTACTCTGGGGCCAAAGGGTCCAGGGATTCCAGCACTTCCTTGTTCACCATTTGGACCCTAAGTAGAAATAAATTGAAAATGTGGCCAAAATATTTAGATCCTTCATCATGCTATGACCAAAACATATTATCATTAACTTTAGCAGTATTAACTACTTTCCTAAAGCCATTGATCTCTGCATGGTTTCATGAGTTGACTAAAAACAACCATAGGAATAAAAGTGGGTAAGCTTCTTGTTTTACTTCTTCCCTGCAAAATTATAGCTTGTTATTGACAATTATATTGTGTCATTTGTTATTCAAGATATCCTTTAAAATGCATTTATAATATATAAACATCCATACATTTTACAGACAGATAAATGTTCATATCAAGACACCTGTGTATTTTCCCATGGATGGCAGAATAATATTTAGATAACTTACAGGAGGGCCAGGAAGACCCTGAAGACCAGTGAAGCCTCTGTGGCCCTTCTGACCTCGGTCACCTCGGTCTCCGTGATCACCTTTGTCTCCACGAGGTCCTTGTGGTCCCTAGAAATAGAGTCATGATATGCATATTGTTTATTGGGACTAGAATTGACTACAGTTTTACTTTTCACTATTGTACTTAACTACAATTTTAAATAACATTTTTATATATACTAACACATTTACTTATCTAAATAGCATTAGACCTAGAAATTTTGGGGTTATTTCTAAGAAATGGTAAATGATCACTGAAAGAGATATATAATATGATCTTTCCTAAAGATTCAGTTTGTAAAATGTTTATCGTTCATTCATACTAAAATGAGATACTTTTAAGTTTGATCAAGCTTATCCAAAATGTTTTCTAAAGATTATATCTTATATATTTAGCTGATATTATATACAATATTGCTGCTATAGACAGATTTTTTTTAAATTAAAATAGTATCCTACTCATCTTCCTTTAAGACTAAATTTTTTTTTATTTTTGAGACAGAGTCCAGCTCTGTTGCCCCAGGTTGAGTGCCATGGCATCATTGTACCTCATTGCAACCTCAAATTCCTGGGCTTAACCAATTCTTGCCTCAGCCTCCTGATTACCGGACTATAGGCACACACCAGAAAGCCCAGCTAATTTTTCTATTTTTAATAGAGACAGGAACTTGCACTTGCTCAGGTGGTCACAAACTTCTAATCTCTAGCAATCCTCCATCCAGCCTGAAATGTTTTTAAATTTGCATATGGAAATAAACTAACTGGATGACAGCTGGAAATATATTAAGAAATTGGTAAAAACTTATTTGATAAAAACAAACTTCTATCATCATTAAGCCACTATCTGTTAAAGACAACACAAAGAAACTCTATTATCCCCATATCTGCAATATCCAGCAATCTTAATCCTGAGGAAATTTAAAAAGCCATAGTTAGGATTTTATTAGGAGACAGAAACTATACCCAGAGAAAAGATGAAAATTATTTGATCAAAGGTTAATTTTTCCCTTTTCTTTTTGTTTTTATTTTGTTCCACTCTTTTTTTCAATTTGGATTTTCTAATTGCCAGACAATAAGGAAATCTTTTAATAATGAAAATAAGACTAGATTTCAGTAGCTTTACATAGTCTATAGCATTAGAAATTTGTATTCTATCCAAATCAGCCTTAAGCCTCTCAAAATGTTAGAAAAGTTCTCTTATTTGAGGGATGGCCCAAATTTTCAATAGTTTATAATAAATTATTAGCTAAAATGTATTTATTCATGAAAACAAAACTATATTGTCTCTATAACTGTTTAGAAAACCATTCACTTGAAATGATGCTATGAAATCTATGTCAGTCAAGCTCAAACTATGAAATCTGTGTCATTTAAGCTCAAATCAAAGCTGAGAATAATATGGCCATGATATAAAGGATACAATTATTTTTTATGAATATAAACATTGATTTATATGATGAGTATGAAAGAAATACAACCTCTGAGACGGCTAAGACATGATTCATTCACAAATGTATAATAATGAGTAAATTGGAAATCTTCGTTGATTATTAAAAGAATTCATAGTTAAATTCAAAGAAGCTCTCTTAAAATTATAAAAACAAATATAAACGTTCGTATTATTTTAAATTAATATTTTTATTCAAGATTCATAAATTTAGCATTTTTATTTATGGATCTAAAATCATGGTTCTTTGGGTATATACTTAAGAAAAAAAATTTTTTTAAGAAAAATAGAGAACTTACAGGTAAACCACGTTTTCCAGCTCGACCAGGTGGTCCTATAGGACCCCGAGAACCCTAGGAGAAATTTTCACAAACGTTAGCATATAAAACAACATGCATATATTTTATAGCTATAAGATGTCAAAAGTACGTGTTCATATTTGGATGCTTACATATGTATGTAGTATACATTTATCTCTGTACATACACTTATGATTAATTGAAGTCAAGTAAATGTTCATATGTAGGTAAGAATGTGTTCACTATAAATCCAGGGATACTTTTACCATTAATTTTGTTCATTGACTTCAGTGAATGAAGATCCCTTTAGTTGAACACCATGAGGCATGACTTGCTTACCTTCACTATGATGCATCCTTATTACATTCCCTATAAATTACAGCATTTTTAAATGACATAAGGCAAAGCATCAGTATTTTTAAATATCTATTAGAAATGAAATCTTTCCTTTAAGAATAAAAAATATGTACTAATTCATAATTTGCTATTTACCACTCTTTGTTTAAAGTCCTTAATGAAATGCCCATGGTGTGATTGCATACATACACATATGTAGTTTACAACACAGCATATCTACATGCACAACTGTCAGTGTGAAACTGATCCTTCCTCACCGGGTCTCCTCTTTGTCCTGCATCTCCTGGGGCTCCAACAGGACCAGGAGTTCCAGGGGCACCCTGGGAGCCTGGCAGACCAGCCGGCCCAGGGTCTCCACGATCACCCTGACGAAAATAACCACCACGTCATTGTTATGTCATTATTCTTTTAACATTTATTCTACAATAATGATACTCTATATGTTCTTGTTACTTATGTATTAATAGAAAAAAATACCCTTAAAATGTATTTTTCTCATATTTCACTTAAGTATTCTACTCATATTTACTAATTAATAAATTAAATTAGGATAATACAATTATTTGTCCTCACTTTCAGATCTCCTCCCTGCCCTCATCTCTACCCTATTGCTCTCACAGGCAAGACTGCTGGACTGTAGGAGTGGTTACCTCCAGAATTCAACATGTTTCCTAAGCCTGCAGTTCTCAAACTAGAATATCTGTGCACTTGGAATACACAAAGACCTTCTAAATGTAGTGTGAAAACAAGCAAAATTTTAAGGAAATACCCATCCATATTTTCATCTCCATATGTGTTTCTTCCCCCAGAAAACTCAACTTTTATCAGCCTTCTCACTTTCCCCTCTTGTGAAAGAAAGCAGACATGATACCATCTGCAATCTTATTACAATACGATGTCCCAAGGATAAATATTTGTAGGCACTAAACTAGGGGACTTTTTCAGAATGAACGGTTCACTTGAGAACAAAGCTAAAGGAGGTTTGAAAAGAAAGAAGCTGCTTTGCATTTGATCTAAATAACCCAATTATGACAAAGCTCCACATATTTTTCTCCTTAAGAAGTTAGAAGTACATAATTATTATGTGAACATGTATGGACATAATTATTTGATTTGAAAAGTAGAGCCAGACTAGATTTTATAACAAAAATTAAGACTGATTTAACTGATTAATTTGGCAACTTTGGGCAATTAAGTTATAGAAAAGACACATAATAAACTGAATAAGCTAAATTGTCAACTTTAACATTCTGGGGGAAAAAATACGTTTAAAGTACATACACATTTAAAATTTACCAGGAAATTTGTTATAGAGTTACTCCTTTGTAACTCTTTAATTTTTAAGAAATGTGATGCCAACTTAAAATGTGCACCAGACCTCATAGATTTTCAAATTTATTTCAGAAGGTTTAAAAGC
This sequence comes from Galagoides demidoff, assembly GCA_963574575.1. Taxonomy (NCBI): domain Eukaryota; kingdom Metazoa; phylum Chordata; class Mammalia; order Primates; family Galagidae; genus Galagoides; species Galagoides demidoff. The sequence goes on from CAUYQV010007472.1 coordinate 84,814, forward strand.
AAAATCTTTGATAATTACTGCAGTACAAAGGGTTTAATGACCACAGGAATAGCATGGTGCAAGAGAATTTATAGTCTCTGTGGTTATGGTAGATGAGGGAGACTTAACCCAATATTCCTAAATACTCTTTTTTTTCCCTTGCTTTTAGCATGAAGTTGAGTGTCTTCCCTGTACTAGATTCTTCAAACATGTCATCACACACATGTCCAATGGTATAGGAATAAATTACATTTAAAGTATTTTAATCTCAGACACTTAAGATCCAGAAAATATGCCCAAGATCACATAGAAAGTTACATAAGGAATGAAGATTCCAAATCAAGTCTGCCTAACTCCTAATCCATTCTGCTACACGGTAAGACTGTAGCGCACAAAACCTAAGCCATCATAATAGCTGGGGTGGGGAGCGACTTTTGCCTCCAGTGGCCTGATGTGGAGCCTGAGACAATTGTGCATCTGCTAAAAACAACTAGAGCTTGCAGATAAAATTAAGAATATTTTTAGTTCAGCATATTTTAAGTCTAAAACATATCATGGAATATACATGTTTAGAAACCCACATGGCCAATTTTCAATAGGGCATTAATTCGCTTTAGGGGCTGAGTAGAGAATTTATAGGTCACATGCACAAAAATATAACTTCTGTGAATGACTTGGAAATTTAGAACACTCCATATGTATCCTCTCATCCAAAGCCATTGTGCTGCACCAAAGGTGAAAGCTCTGCTCTTAATAATAAAAAAAAAACTTACTGTTCTGTTTATTCAAATCGCATTTCACTTACAAGTTGTGACCTTATAAAAAAGGGGTTTTAATCAGAAAAATCAGAGCTAACATTGCGGCTATGAGGACAAATGGTAGCTTTTTAGCATGATACCAAAATCAGAAAGATTTTAGATTGACCATAATATTAAAATTACAATTTCAGATTGACACAACTTCAGGTTTACGAATCTGAGAAATTGTTCTTACACGTTCACCAACAGCACCATCCCGTCCTGGAGTACCATCATTTCCGGCTGGACCCTATAAAGAATAGTATTGGAAAAACATAGTATTTGAAAAACCAATTAATAGAAAAATGAAACAAATCTCATTCCAATCATCAGGAAAATGGCAGAATGTTTTACATGTATCTTTTATAAACTATAAATTAGAATTTAGGGAAATCTCAGTAGAAGAATGGCTTCTGTTATCTTTTTTATTATTTTGAATTACTGTAAAATTATTAACACATTGATTCAAGTTCTTCATTTCTATTTATTCTCTTTTTAGAAAAGAAAAATGTTCTCACGTGCTTCAAAATAAATAGGTAATAATTACATTCTTATCATTTAGGTTTTGTTTCTTTTACCAATGAATGGTTTTTCTCACTAAACTATTTAAGTTTATCCACTAATATCTTTAAAATCTTAAAAGCAAATAACTGTGTTTAGATATTAAATTACTTTTTTAAATACATATAAACTTTTCTCCCTATTTCATCTGGATTTTCAAGAACTATGTTTATTCTATTTGATCAAAAATTGCTCAAAAAGCCATTTTTTCTTTCAAGAAAATGTGACATTAATTAGTGATCCACTCATTAAAGCACTAAATAGCAGATAACCCAACTTTTAACTTGTCAAATTGCCTACCAAAAACTGATTTCCTCTCAAAAGAGCCTAAAGGAATATGATCTTCATTATGTCACATTATAGTAATATTTAAGTAAAATGGGCTCTATTTACTTTGCCCTTTTCAGAAGTTATAACTTATTTTAATCCTGTCACCATAGAAGTTGGCAATTTTGATAAATATACCATTACAAGATGAAACAATAACAAGAGACAGAATGAATGGATGTGACCTTTCACCTTCAAAGCAATTTGGCAACAGTCTAATCAACTAAAATACTTAGCTCCAGGAAGGTCAGTGCAAGGGCACTGATCTTGTGGCCTTTCCTTTCTGTTGTCATTTAGCCAATTCTAGGGAAGTAGGGTACATCAAATAACATTACTAAGAAACTTTCTTAAGGTCAAATGTGCAATCAATTTCTAAATTTCTAAATCAATTTCTAAATGAAAAAGTTGTCTCCATGACATGCAGATAGCAAGAGAATTGTTTTCACTGCAGTACTCACTTCTGGTCCAGGTTCCCCTACAGGACCATTAGAGCCAGGGGGTCCCACTGGTCCAGGTGGACCTTTATCTCCTGTTGCACCAGTTGGCCCTACTTTTCCTGGTGTGCCCTGAAATAGAAGTATAAATATTTTATCCACTTCTGAAGAAACTGAAGAATGCTAATTCCCATAAAGGTTATTTCTCCCAATGTCACCTTAGTCATTCTTTCTTTCATAATAATTTTGCATTATCTACAACACCCACGTCACGGTAAAGGCCTTCTCAGAGGAATGCCCACCTCTATCACATTCTTCCTGGCATAGGAAAGAGACAAAATTGCATCCTTTGCCACCAGCTCATGTGTAGATTTTGGCTTCTAACCATATATACTATCATCAGTTCTAACTGCCCGTTTGGAATCTGCATCACTAGTAACACACACTCATCCTTTTTCACTCCTACTTGGTCTTATTTTACTTCTACATTCTGATACTCAGGTCTCACTACTGAGAGATTTCACTTTTAGGCCCTCAGCTTACATCTGATGTTAATGAGACATCTCTTAACTCCAAATTTTATTGTCTCAGCTTTATATCAGATCTCTCCCAGTTCCAAGAGCCCAAGAATACATCTCTCTATCTATATTCCATAAAAAAAATGTTTTTTATTCCTCAAATATTGTAATATTCTAGTGATAAAATTTAATCTTCTCAAAGCTAACATCAAATCAAACTTTTATCCATACTCCAGGGAATATGAGATTCTTAAGCAGTCTCCAGAAACCAGGAGATTACCTTCAGAGTCTTTCTTTATAGTTTACCCTATGTTCACCTCTAATATTACTTTAGCTTGACCGTATCTTCCCTTTGATGATTAACTATGAAATACGGTGTTTTTGTTAAGCATGTTTATTTAAAAAGACACTACCACCTCACCAGGAGATTATCCCCCTCCTCTAGCTTCAGGGATCTTTTTAGTCTTTGAAGAAAGATTTAAAAGTCACCAAAAAGCCATATGCTTATTTGCGTGCTTCTCTAGTCCCGGGTTAAATAAATATATTTTTCAAAGACTTAGTAAGGTAATTAAGAATTTGACATTTAACATTAAAAGGTTTTTAAGACACTCAGAATGTATGTCAGTATGAGACTGTTTAGATGTATTTACTAAGCAAAAAAATTACCAATTCCCCCTAAAAGTTTTATTGCACAAATCAGCTGAAATATTGACCAATTAAGCTACTCACCGCTGGGCCTGGCAGACCAGGCATGCCCCGCTCTCCACGTTGCCCAGGCATGCCAACTATTCCTCTTTGCCCAGTAGTTCCAGCTGGACCAGGGGGACCATCTGGACCCTAATGTCAAGGATAAACTATAATTAGAAATTCTCCAGGGTAAAACCTAATCTGAGAAATTTATTATAAATTGATTACAGTTTTACATATTTTTCAGTATGAAATAAAAAAAGTTCTCTGTTTCACCCAACCATGCTATGTGTAAGTAGTCATTAGTTACAATCCACCCACAGACTTTAACTGTATTTAAAGGTAAAAACAGCTCATCAGTCAGAAAGGAATTTGAAAAGTAATGTGAATAATGACTGACTAAAAGAGGTTAGAGGTTAGGTTCAGAAAAAAATATTTTTTCTCCTTTTAAAATGATTGAAATATAAATATTTAACTAAATAGATTAATATTTAGAGGCATTTGGATCTAAAATAAAGTAACATTTTAAAAAAATTCTTCATATGCATATTTAACAAAGAAAGTTTTAGTTTAATTTTTGGACATCATATCCACTACTTTTTAAAATAATATCTCACATATACCATTTTCTTCTAAAATAGAGAATTGTAAATTACAGGGTATAATGCACTTAAAGGATTTGGGAATCTGCCCATCATTATTTTTACATAATTTCTTAGTTGTGCTAATTATTGTGAATTTCTATTTGTAAATGTCTCAACCAGAAGTGATGTAGAACAAAAATGCCAAACTCACAGATTGTCCATCTTCTCCAGGATCCCCTTTGTCCCCCGGGCCACCAGGAGGGCCAGCTGGTCCTCTATCTCCCACTCGCCCATGAGAGCCGGGGTCCCCACGTAGACCTGGAGGTCCCTCCTTCCCAGGTTCCCCTAAAGGTCCTGCAGGTCCTACAGCTCCCTAGTATAACAGAGGAAGAAACACCCAGAGGGCAAAGTGGAAGCCAAGTGAGAGGGTCTGACACAATGGCATCTGCCTCACACACAGATGTCCAAGGCACACAGGTTCATGTCTCCTGTTAGATAACCAGTCATTTCATAGAACTTACAAAACAAAGAAAATGTATCTGTAGATTGAGTGCCTGGGAGAAAATATAAATATCATTTACAGACAATTTCTGTTGAGTCATTTTCAATTCAAAAGTGTAATGAAATTTCAAAACTTGAATTTTCAAACATATTTAAGGCTCTACTCTCAACAATGAATATATAATAGGTTATTTGGTCTGCCCTGATCTTAAAATTAAAGAATAATATGTATTAAAGAAAGTTTTAGAAAAGCTTACTACTTGAAGGGGATCACTTCAGGTATTTAAAGTACATAATACTCTAAATATTTAATACCCAAATTGAATAATGGTCAAACATTGAGACTGAAAAAGAATTTGTAAATAGTTCCTCTAAGAAATTCTATATTATTGAATATGAACTTGCTTTGGTGAAATACCAGTATAAATTATTATGATAAGAGTTATTAAATAAGAAAACAAACCATTAAGGAATAAAATAAAAAATAAGTAATAATTTAGACATATACTTTTATATATATGTGCAGTATATATGTGTGTGTGTGTGTATAATCACTCCATTATCAGTGACTTGAATAAGCAAGTTGACTTACAGTAGGGCCTGGAGGTCCAACTCTGCCAGCAGAACCAGGAAATCCAGTAGCACCCTAAAATATAGCATATAAGTAATTTTTAAATAATTTTAATAAGTTAACATATATATTTCAAAGATATATCTTTTCATGAGAAGTTTTAAGCCTTTAGATTCCTTTCCATGTTGTGACCAATACATTTTTTTCATCTCATGCATACATGTATTTTTGGAAATGAGTCTACAAATTAGTAGGAAGGATGCTACTTTTATCATTACACTTTTCATTTATCTTGAACAAATACAAATAGGGCTAGAACTACAGTACTATTTTAAATAATCAAATTATATACAGTTCTTTTATACTATTCATTCATCCCTTCACATAGGTAATACATTATTTGTATTGCATTTGAGACAGCTGGTTCTCCAAAATTACAAAACTAATTTTAACTCAAATCTCTATGTAAGGTAAGAGCCCTTTGAATTATGGTATAGTTGATACAAGCAATAATTTTTTGTTACAGCTCAGATGAAGATTAGCTTTTACATGAACAGGAAGTACTAAATATCTGTAACTAATTGTACATAATTCTCAGAACATCCAACCAACTTACCGGTGGACCCTGGGTTCCTCGGCCACCTTTTAGTCCAGGAACACCGTTAGGACCCTACAAAAAAGAAACAAACAGAAGATCACTGTAGTAAAGCAAAATAGGCTGAATACACACTCCAAACATCAGGCACTGGACTCAAGTTATACCTTTTTTTTTTTTTTTCTTAACTTACATGAGGGCCAGGGGATCCTGCCAGCCCTTGTGGTCCAGGAGAACCAGCATCTCCCTTCTGTCCTGGCTCTCCAGGTTCTCCTTTCACCCCAGGCTGCCCGTCAGGACCCTATATGCAGTTGTACAAACAAGTAACTGACTGTATGACCTACAGGCAAATTGTTTCATAGTAATGATTATTAACATATCAACTAATCATATATTATGCAATGGTGCTTTGTAATCAGTATTAAAGCATAGTTGAAAACAGTACCCTGACAAGATCTTTGAAGAAAGCCTGAATAATAAGCTATCCCACCACATTTTTGTCATAACAAGTATTTATATAAACTCAAACATCAATTTTGGTGCCAGTCTGTGAAAAATGCATTGAAAATGAGAAAGCCATAAACTTTCTAGAATTATTAATATCCCTTCAAAACATAAGACAATGATAATTAACCCCATTAGCCTTATCAATATAACAAAAGGAATGTCTGTTTATAAATGAGGAAAATTTGAAAGTTATACCTGGGGTCCAGCAAACCCAACAGCCCCAGTTGGGCCATTTTCACCACGAGAACCCTAAGAGAAGACAAACATTACTGTAATCTTCATCCATTATTCTAAACAGGAATAGTATTTTACAATACAATTATATAAATTTGGCACAGTTTAACATCTACATAGAAAGGAATTACACATATTATTTGAGGAAGATCCTCAAGGGTGATGCAAACATATAGGTCATAGAATAAAATTCCCAGTATCAGTAGAAAAGAGGCCTCTTGGTTTTGCATAAATATCAAAACAAAATGATTTTTTTCTTTTGCTTAATATCACACTAAAGAACAGCAAAATACTGTCACTTACAGGATTTCCACGGGAGCCAGGAGGGCCCACTAAACCTCGAGGACCAGGTTCACCCTACAAGGCAGATTTTAGACGGTTATTTTCCAGAGCAGCAGCAAAACACAATGTAATTGCAAGACACTGGGCACGGGTGGGGACAGATAGTGATTTTGAGTCCATAAAACAACAGCTTGAGACTTACCTTTTCTCCAGTGGGACCTGCAGGACCTGGAGGCCCCAAGGGACCTGGAAGACCCTGTTAATTAATAGAACATAGCCATATGAGGGGGAAAGTGTACAGGGATCTTCATGCATAAAAACAAAGGGCTATTTTGTCTTAGCTCAGCTATCCGCAAATTGTTATCAATTGTAAATTATATAATCTGTATCTTTTCAAGATTTTTCTAAAAGTCTTAAAGCATTTCCACCAGGTTTCTCTACAGAATGCCTTCCTTTCTTCATCAACTCAACAAACTCATACATACATCAAACTACCTTCAAACATGGGTGATAAATTAATGCTATTCTTCCACAATGATTCTTTCTTAGCTTATTTAATTTTGCTAATATTGATTTTGCAATTACAGCATAAATTGAAAAGGAGCTTTCTTCTTTTGTGTGTAATACTTTATTATTAAATTATAATAGCAAAGTTACATGCTATTATTATAATAGCATACTGTTTGCTAAAGCATTTCCCGTCCTTCCTCCCTCCCTTCCTTCCTTCCTTCCTCCTCCTCCTCCTCTTGCTTCTTCTTCTCCACCCCCACTTTCTCTCTCTCTCTCTTCCTTTCCCTTTCTCTCCCCTCCCCTCCCTCTCATTTATTTATTTTGGACACTGGATAGGGTTTCTCTATGTTGCCCAGGTTCAAGTGCAGCCACTATGGTCACATGCGTGTAAAAGAATGTAGCTGGGACTATAGGCATGAGCCACTGAACCTGACTTAGTTTTCTTCTTCACTCTTTTGAGATGAAACGGAATGTCAGCACTCAGCTAGATTAATGGGTTCTCTACACTTAGAGCACAGGAAAGAGACCACATGGGGACACTATTCAGCTTTTGACAGGCAGTCATTATCTTTAACTGCTTACAAGACTGGAGTCCGTTCTAAAACAAGTTCTCTGTCTGATATTTCTGTATTGCCCTTCTTATACAGCCCAAACATTCTTTCCTCATTCAATTTCTGTTTGCATTACTGAAAAAACTTAAGACACAAAAATGACTTTTTAATTTTACACTTTTGACAAGAATCTGAGAAAACTGAATTCTTACATCCTCTGGATCTGTAGTAGAACAATATTCTTCCAATATTTTCCTTAAGACACTTTCTTAAAGAACTTGATTAAATATACAAAGCACTTCATTAGTTCTATTCACAGAAATTTCACACAGAGAAGACATGGTGCTCATTTTTTCCCTTAGTTTAAGATTATAGTAAATGCTCTGTTTTGTTTCTTTCTTTCCTGAACATTGACCTCATTAAAAATAGTTATTGCTTATATCCTGATGTAATTATGTTGCATTTTCTTTTCTTTTCTTCTTTTTTTTTTTTTAACCTCCGGCATATGGGGCCTACTCCTTTGAGCCACAGGCACCACCCAATTATGCTGCATTTTCAAAATTAGTTCATGGATACGTTAGGTATGTATTTTGGACTTCCCCTTAAAATAAGCCGTCAATACAGTCCTCCTTCAGACAGTATTACACTACTTACTCAATACTCCAGAACATTCGTGATGTAAAGTACAACAAATATACAAGATATACTTAGACCATTTTGAAATCAAACATTAGATTTAACTAAAAGGCAAGAGATTTTTTTTTTTCAATTTTTGGCCAGGGCTGGGTTTGAACCCGCTACCTCCAGCATATGGGGTCAATGCCTTACTCCTTTGAGCCATAGGCACCACCTGCCGAGAGATATTTTTTATTCATAATTTATTAAACTAAGAAGTTCACATTTAATTTAACTTTTCATAAAAGATAAAAAATGTTAATAACTTGTAAGATAAAAATTTCCTATACATTTACTGTATTTTTTTAATCAAAAGCTAATGTAACCAATGTATTAACAATGTTTCAGTGTGATCTAGTATTTATAGTGCAACTGCTATTGCCAGGGCACAAGGGACAGCTAAGAGCAAACCATGTCATACTGAGGCAGAAATTTTTCATCGAACATCAAGCAGTAGTTCAGAAAATGTTGAATATTTGATTAATTGCTATGATGAATCACTTCTACATGAGAAAAACATTTATACTGGAAAATATATCATCCTTCTAGTCTTGTTCTTTGAATTGTAAATGTAAAAACCTTCCAGTTTTAAAGACCTAAAGCTTGTTAAATATTTGTTTATGACATGACATTAAACAAAGTTTTGGGTTGACCATTTTTTTTCACATTCACCTTATCAAACTCTTTATTGATAAAGGTATTAATGATGATTACTATACAGTAAATTTCTCACCCCAAGCTCCGATATGCTGAGAAACACCACAATTTGGGTGACTCTATAAAGCTCTACTCGCCTGTGCTGTGATGAAATCTAGACCAGTTTACTACATCAAAATTTTAAGAGGAAAAATAATTAAATATGAAACCAAAAGATAATAAAGAAAGATGAAGAGGGACCTCACCCCCTTAGAGACCCTATCTCATATGCCCAATAAATATGCTGTTTTATTTTGGTCTCTGAATAATGATTTTAGTTTTTACTCTTTCTAATTCAGGGTAAGTATCATGAGTATCCATGGTGATGAACATCAAATCTCAAATGTCATCATTCTCCAAATCCTGACCACCAAGAAAATGTGATTCACTTTATTTTGAAAAATTCAGGCAAATTCATAAGATAATGTAATGATATTGGTTTCTAGTCTAACGGACAAAGAAATGCTTTTACTTACTCTAGCACCATCATTTCCAGCTGTACCTTCAGCGCCTTTCTCTCCTATGCCACCCTGGGAACACACACAAAGCACCACTTATTCAACCAATTGTCTCTTTCTCATATTTTACAGAAATGCTTCATGAGGGCTAAGTCATAGTTGTCCTGCTCATAGCTGTATCCCTTTGAGTGTAGAACGGTGGCAGACATTGTGCATTTCCTCAAAAATTATTCATTGAAAGAACCAATCAAAGAATGACTTGTGGCTTGGGATGGTGGGAAAAAAGCTTGCTCAGGGAAATCTCTAAATAGATGAACTGAAAAAAATAATTCAGACTTACTCTGTCACCCTTGGGGCCAGGAGTTCCTGCAATTCCTCTTTCTCCGGGCATTCCTTGAAGACCTGGTGGGCCTGTATCTCCAGGGGTGCCAGATGGACCTGGACTGCCCTGAAATGAACAAATATTGAGTGATCATACCAGTATATTAAGATTGAACCACAACAAAATTTGCTGTTTTAGTAGGTTAAAAAATGCCGAATGCCAGCAATTTCACATATTTTGACTTAATGCTCATCTTTCATTTGGGAAAGTTATTTCTGAGTTGATTTTTTGAAATAAAAGCAGGTTTGCTTTTTGATTATCGCTTTGTTTTCCACTTTTCCTTTAGAGAAAACTGAGTACCAATTCAAATAAAAGATAGAGGGGCATATTTTTCCTCTTTGTTGGCAACACCTTAGGAAAATCTAATAAAGAAAGAAGACATTGCATCAAGAGAAGTGTTCATTCTGCCTTTACTAAATCTGTGATGTTAAGCTCGTTTTCAGGATAATTTAGTGACTAAATTTAAGTAGGTTTTATCAATCACTTGACCCTGGAGATGATAAAAGATCTCATGTTGTGTGATCGTGAAAAATTCTATAACTTTGGTTTATACTGAAGTTGCACACATTATCTTCTACCAATCACAAAATGGTACTCAAAAGGAAAGGGCACTGATTGCTGCCTACATATTTTCATGTATGCAGTAAGCAGAACTGTAGAACCTGAGACAAAGAAAATGAAGCATAGGATTAGGAAAACCTCCTAACAAATTATGCAATTTTCTATCTCTTACCTATTTAAGCAAGCCATTAATAAAATTAATATAAATATAAGGACTGTGTTTGCATATGGGAATGTATCACCATGTGGACCAACAGCACAATCCCCATCACAAAGAAGAGAGTTTGCTTTTTAGCTAATTCTTCAGTCATAAGAAAAACCCTAGTAAGTGCTTGTTAAATATCTGTTGAAGAAGAAAATTACCTTGCAAAAATATGAGAAATGGATTCTAGTACCCTCATGTGTAGCTGCATAGTTATTCTGGAGCATTTTAAAACACTGAGATCACTACTGTACTTACCTTTGGACCATCAGGACCGTGTCCTCCAGCCATGCCCTTCTCACCAGGGAGGCCAGTTATTCCTGGTTCTCCTCTTTCCCCAGGATTTCCTCGTTCTCCCTAGCAGAACATTGGAATGTAAAATAATCTGAATAGTTGATCTAAAAATGGGTTTAAAATATTCCTTCAATATGGCTTCTATTGGGGGAAAATTTAGGAATAAGTCATTATGACTAAGGTTCAATGTTCTAATTTAATGATAAGAAACAAACTTGAAACAAGGATATGCTAGTTTCACGGGAAAAAATATTTTTCATAAGATTGATTTTTATCTGGTACAAGAACTTAATGCTTAAAATAAATCTGAGTTTAAGATAAAAGATTCCCTTTCAAACTGAACTCTGTGGGAAACAAAATTAATCACAAAAGAAAAAATACTTACTCTGGGTCCTAAGGGGCCAACTGCTCCAGGATCTCCAGGCACACCCTATAAATACATGTTTCATTTTTTAATGAAACAAAAGCTTTGTGCCAACTCTCAAACATTTAATAGAAATTTTTCCATATCATATACCTAATTTCTTTTAATGCAACCTTAGAAAGCTGAATTAGTTCACAATATTGAAGAAAGAAAAATATGCATACTTTCACAAATGACAGAATCTCACATACATTGGATGAAAACATTTTTCTAGAAAACATTAAAAATATACATTAAATATAAAAATATTATACCTGAATGTTTTATTTTTGGTAATGAGAACATGAAGATATTATCTCACAAAGATAATGCATTTGTTTTCTAAGAGACAAAAATATGTGCTAAATGCTTTTTATTTCCTAATGGAACATGAAAAAGTTTTAAAGAGAGAAAAATGATATAAAAAGCAATGAGAAAAAAATAAATAAATAAAAAGTTTTTGAATCCAGTTAGGAACTTATCCTTTAAATAGAACCAATTCAATTTCATTCAATTTGGTAAATCTTTCTTGAGGCTATAATATGGACAAAGCATTCTACTAGGAATTGTGCTCATGTGTCCAAAAGTTTCGGTTTGTTCTTAACTAAAGAAAAGTTTAACATTTTAAAACTTTCTCTCCCATAAAGATGATAATTTTATCAAGCAGGCCACTAATCATATCCTCTGAAATTGATTGTGCTTACTGGACATGATGTTCCTAAAACCTATATTTGATCAGATTATTCCCTTCTCACAAGCCCTCGTGAAATTTCCATTACTCTGATGATGAAGGACAAGTTATACACAAGTTAAGACCTTCTGTGAATTGGCTCCTGACTCACCCTCCAGCCTTACCTCTAGCCTCCTCCATTCTCCTGATTTAGTAACCTTTTTTCAGTACCTTACATTGAACGCCTTTGCACCTGTTCTTATTTCCTGTGCTTCTTTCTCACCTTTTCTCCTCCACCTTTAACATCATTCATCCTTCAGATCTCACACAAGATATTAATTTGGGAAATTTCTCCCAAACCCCCTAAGTCTAAATTTGGGGCAGCTTTTATGTTTCCGTACACATAGTGCCTCCCCTATCATAGCATTTAGAATACACTACTATCAAAACTGTCTTTTTATATACTCAGGCACCTACTCTACTGCAACAGAAGGGCAAGGTCCAGATCCGTTTTGTTCATCCAGTTAAGGCAAGTGCTTAGTAGAGCCAAGCACAAAGAGCACTCAGCAAAACTTTACCGAATGACTAAGAAGACAAATGAATCACACAAAGGAAAATAGATACATTGAGGTGTCAGTAAAATGACTGAAATGAAATTGTTAATATCTATATTCATAGCTCTTTATAAATGCTCCACCAAAACTCTAGTTACGGAAGTGATTAAGAACACAGTCTTGGGAAGCAGATGACCTGGATTCAAGTCATCTCTGCTTTACGACTTTGGGAAAGTTATCTATGTGCCTCATTTTCCTCCTCTGTAAAAACAGAGATAACAAGAGTACGTAGTACATGGGGTTGTTCTGAGGATTTGAAGAGAAAATGTATGTAAAGAAAACCAGAACAGGGCCTCACATAGAAAAAAAGGTATTATGAGCCAGCAATTTGTAGTGTTGCTGTTATGAGTATTTAAACACTTACTTGATCCCCTGGTTTTCCACCTTCGCCAGGAGGCCCTGGAGGACCAGGAAGCCCCTAAAATAAGAAAATACATTTGTGGATCTATGAAAGTTTAATAGACGACCTATATTAATAAAGTTCACATTTTCTAATCCATGGAGTTTCCATAACTATATGCTTAAGCAAAATATTTTGTTCAGAAATATTTTTTAAAAACTACTTCTAACAAAACACAGCAATTAGTCAATTTACAGGATTAGATGTTCACCTGCACACCATTCAGCAACAACAACAAAAAAACCCTGCAGAACAAAAGGCTTTTCATATTTTTAGAGTTTTTATGGCTCTGAGAACAATATTTAAATCACCAGAATATTAAAGTCAGTCCTCAAAGCTCACTCTTTTCACTAATTGTGATTATCCTTGTTAATAAAAAATGTACATATCAATATATGTAGAAAAATCATGAAAATATGTTTAATTAAAATTTTTAGTCATTATGTCAATTAAACTAGGTTAAACTAGATTTTGTTGGGATTCAGAAAAATTTTATTCCTGATATCATTTATTTATTTTGTTAATACTTTGGGGGTTTGTCAACTTTTAGCTAAGTTCATTCCTTTTCTTTGAATAAAAACACTTGATTTTTATCCAAATGGCTTTATCCTATCTTAGCAAAACAGGAATTGTTTTTGGAAATTGTAGAATTTCACAGCATTTGACCATAGCTCTTTAAGTTTTAGAAAAGCATTTTCGTTAATGAATAAAGAAATGGGTAACTGAATTAGTGCCTACCTGAAAGCCAGTGGGGCCTGGAGGTCCCTGTTCTCCTCTTTCTCCAGCGAGACCCTGAGGCATAAAGGACAGAAAATCATGAATGCAGCCGGCACCAAGGGGCAAAGCTATTAATACATATGTAACTATTTTGTGTTTATGTGAACCACTAGGAGAATTGATATTTCCTTATATTTCTTCTAATCACATGTTTTTCACTTTTGTCAGGTAATAAACTGGTGTTAAAAGTCATCTAATAGTATTATTTGAAGTCTTCATGATTCTTTGTAAGGCCAGCAAAGCAATAGAGAAGATGTATTTATTTTTCGATCCTAACATAAAATGTCCACAGTCAACAGTAAAATTATGGGGAAATTAAATATATTGAATATGAAAAACCTATTGAAAAAGGTAATATTTATACTTCAGTTTATTTCTAAGTGTCTGTTATATTTCAGTCATAATTTCTAAGAATTATGAATCAAAACTTCAGAACTAGAATGACTAAAAAATAGCACAACTAATAGCTTAGAAAGATACTTAAACTGGCCCACGCCAAAACTAATAAATATGCCAAAATATTTAGATAAATCCTTAATTTTAAAATCCTGGGATGAAAACATAACCTGCTCAAAAATGGCTTCAATAAAATTGTATAAGATACATTATTAGAAGAAAGGCATAATTCAGTATTTAAACATTTTAAATTAAAACATTAAAAGTAATACTTGTTTGTCAGAAACTATTTTCCTCAGTTGATATATTCTTCAACTGTGAGGTGTAAAGACAATGAGGAAGCCTTTCTCATCAGACTTTTAAAGAAGTTTAAAAGAAAAGAACATTCATCACATTTAAAAGACAGAAGACAGCAGATCACAGGAACCAAAAGAAAATATATAACTGAAAGCCTTTGATCCTGGACAATCTTGTTCACTTTCCTAGAAACTTATTCATAAGTAAATGGCCAATATCACTGAAAACGGCAGGGTATACACACATTCTGGGGGAACGATCACCTACCGGAGGGCCCACAGGACCAGAAGGACCAACTTCACCATCTTTCCCTGGAGCTCCCTAGTATCACACAGAGATAATTTGTGAGGTGAGTCCATGTAGGAGAATTTGCATAGTTTCATATACATTTCTAACTTTAGCATAAAATGTGTTTTTACCCTTTGTCCAGGAACACCAGCATTTCCTGCTTCTCCAGGTTTCCCAGGATCACCCTAAAGAATAAAAGAAGCCACTCTAAAATTCAATCAATTTGGTAAAATCACACTTTCTCCAAAGGAGGATTATGATGAGATGTCAAAAAAATTATACACTGTACTCACACTGCTACCCTTGGGGCCCGGAAGACCCATACTCCCAGGCTGCCCTCTGATTCCTATGGACCCCGGAGGGCCCGGACGGCCATCTTCTCCAGGAGCACCCTGCAGAATTGACAGGAGCCACGTAAGTTCTTTCTAAATATCTAAATTGTCATTTGCCTTTCTGACAGTAAGAAGTTACATAAATTTTAAATTCTTCCATTTTTATCTTAATGATTTATATTATTTGGTTTTTAAAAAACCACCGAAGCATTTTTAGTATTGACAACAGAGATTTTATTCTTCTAGACATAAGCCTAATCTTCACAGCTACTGACATTCTCTTATTATAGGATAAACATTTCTCTCTTCTTTCATTTATCTGATTTGTGGTAATGAAAATTCAGGATTTCTATGTTAAATTGCAGTTTAAGGCAAGATCTTAGAATATATAAACTGTCTAAATTCATACCCATTTATCTCTTAAACATATACAATTGGAAGGATATTAAGAAATGATAATATTGCTAATAACACAAAGCTAATAACTTTTTAGCTGATGTCGGGAAAGCAACTTAAATCTCAAACATTGACCTTAACAAAACTTGGTCTATACTTTGGTCAGTGTAAAAATACATAGACACTAAGAATTCGTTTCCAGGAGGCAATTTAAATATGTGGGCGTGACCCATATCCACACAATAATATTAACCTCAAGCAAATATCATTCAAATACATGTCTATGAAAAATATGAATGGTTGTGGACATTTGCTTAAATTACTTACCAAAGGTCCAAGTTTTCCTTCTGGACCTTGAACACCAGGATTTCCTGTCAAACCCTAAAAATGCAATTGAAGTAAATATTTTAAGGAGTAAATATATAGCATTGCATTTTTGATAACCTACTAGAAGGCCAGCTCATACTTCAAATAAATTTTCAAATCATGTTCTGCTAAAATAATGTTTATTAGAAATTCTCTGCCCAAAGCCAAACAAGTTGTCTGTTAGCAAGTAAAGAAAAATCATAAAGATTGACAAGCAAGATTTTTTTTCTAATGCCAAATGGTAAAGTGATTAACACATGTTTCCTTTAAGGGAGACTAGAAGTTACTGTGCTTTCTATACAAGACAGAAGGCAAATCAGTATTTTAAAAAATAATAAATCAGGTCAAAAGCATAAAAACAAAGAAATTTTCCAAATTGATAAAGTGAACTAAATTAAAAAAGAAACAAAGCAAGCCTCCTCAGTAGCCCTCCTCCTGGGCTGATGTGCCAACCACTGCTGTGTTCTTACCCGAGCACCCGGAAGCCCAGGTTCACCTAGTCGTCCTGGGTCCCCCTGGCCTCCTTTAGGTCCTGAAGAACCTACAGGACCCCGCTCTCCTTGAGCACCCTGTACCAAAACAAAGCAGGTGTCAGAAAAGTTTCCAGGGGAAAAAAAACAATGATAAGTAAAATTATAGTTTTACAAATTGGGGCACTACTATAACATACAAATATTTTGTCAAAGAAATTACAAAGACATCTTTCAAAACTATGTCACTGCACATTTTGTTCTAATTTGGACTCCTCATCATTAACTAATAGAAGTTGAGTTTAGAGCTTTACTCCAATAATTCAGATTTTTAAAAAGCAAGAATATTGAAAAAGTTCAAATTTTCAACACAAAGGAAAATATGCGTGTGGGTGTGTATTCACTAAAAAGTCTGAAGAAAAGCTCTCTTATTCCTCCAACTATTGTCCTTCTCCCCTACATGTCTTAATGCAGAAATTACACAAGAGGGATTTGGGGTTAGGCCCCCTCTGTGTCCATCTCCTTTCTGGATCTGGACCTGTATGAGCCACAGTCAGATCACAATGATCAGCATATTGGAAAATGGCATCTTTGGGAGCACCGCTCGCATGAGCATCAGCTTTGTTGGGGTAACCTCACCTTTGGACCAGGTAAACCATCAGAGCCTGGAAAACCACGATTGCCAGGAGGACCCTACAAATGACCAAAATATGATTCTTATTTGTTGATATTTTTACAATAGATAATAAATAAGTCCTTTTTATTTTTAGTACTATAAAGTTTTAAGAGCTGTGATTATATGGAAAACAACAGAATGAATAGATTTAAATGTTGAAGATTATATAAGTACTGAGCCAAATAATTCTCAAATTAAGAAATACTATAACAATTCATTGTGAACCAGTTCTTGCTGCGCATTGGAAGAATAGGAGTTGTATTGGGCCACACATGAAATGCACAAACACTAAAGCTGATGAGCAAAAAGGAAAAGGTCCATGAATGCTTTAGGGACATCCTGATATCCAATACTTTGATAAGCCCAAAAAGTTCTCAGAAAATCAGCGGGCCACAGGTTGGACACCATTGATGACAATCCTTTCAGATCTCCTGGCTTTGCATTTGCTTTTTCCTCTGCTAAGAATATTCTTTCTCCTAATTCTCTTGCTAATAATCTTCATCTTAAGGATTCAGCAATGGATGTCTTCTCAAGGGATTCTGTTTCCTAACCCTGTACTCTAACATTTCACCACAGTCTTATACCCATAATTACTCTCCAACATGTCACACCATTATTTAATGTGTGCAGTCTTTTCACTTACTAATTAAAGTATTACATTTTTAAATGTATACAACGTATTAAAATGTATACAATGTATATTTTTAACCTATTGACGTGATTATTCTTTATCTCCCTATTAAACTGTCATTTACTAGTCGCCACATGAGGACCGGGACCACAGTCTTCTTGTTAACTGATGTATCCCAAGCACGAGTAGCTAATATCAGCATAGAGCAGTGATTTGATCAGTATTAGTGGAATTAATGAATGAAGAGTGATTAGACAGTTGGTACTTTTTATTTGCAAATAACTCTACTGAACTATACAAGGGACCTGAAAGCGTTTCATGTAACTTCTCTAGTTTTTCTTACTATTCCTAAACTTACACCTGTAATTTCTTTACAACTGTAAAAATACATTCTATTGTTCAAATTTTACCCTTTCTCCCACTGGCCCTGGAGGACCAACTGTTCCTGGGTCACCTCGGGGACCTCTTTTGCCTTCTTCTCCAGGTGGGCCTATCGGACCCTGAATACCATGTGGCCCCTATCAAAAAAAGAAAAATAGCTATCAGGAAATTATCAACCAGCAAGTGAGTTTTGTTGGAAAACTAATGATGTAAGTCACAAACTTTACAGTGCATTAAATAGACTATTTTCATCCCAAGCTATTATAATTTTCATTGTTATTATTTTAAAACATGAGCATTTTGACAGTATATTTCTAGACAAATATCATTAAAAAAAAAATGAAGCCTTACTGGTTCCCCTTTTGGGCCAGCTTCTCCTTTGAAACCTGGAACTCCTGGATCACCCTAAGATAAAAATATTGGTAGTTGTAAGAACCAGGACATTTAACCAGTTCCACACGCTGCAATTAATTCGAGTGAACAGGCCTTAAAATCTTTCTGCTGCTGAATCTGTATTGAATCAGTAGGATAATCATTTTTAAAAGTTTTTTAATTCTTACAGAAAGTGTGTGAATTTTTTTAAAATTCAGTATAATTCGGTAGCAATTTATGTTACAGTGGTCTTTATTTTTAGAATTGCATTTTTGTCACATATAACAGAATAATTAAAATTATTCAGTAATTCAAATTTCATAATTCAAATTCAAACTAACAATGACAACTACTATAGATAAGTCTACTTAGTTTGTATTTTAGGATATAGACCTATATTTGTGTGCTATTTATTTGGAATTTGGCAACTTTAAAGAGGGTATTTCACATTTAGAGAGTTCAGTGGGGGCAGTTTATATGTGTATCTTTAAACGCCAATTGTAGTTTATGTTGCTGGAATCAGATTACTAAATTTAGAAAATGGTAAAATAACATGCAATATATCAGCAACACTAATGTTTTAATAAATTATTGCCAGCACTTAAAAAGAATTTATCAGTATAACTACATTACTTGGAACAGAATCTAAACTATTTATTTAAATATTTATTTTTCTGTATCAAACTAAAAGATATATAAGCATAGCTTCTTAGTGTGTTTATGAGCTTATCAAAATATTTTTCCAATAAATAATTCATTTTAAAATATGGAAAAATTCAATTACCAATAGAATGGAATCCCTCAAGAATAACTCTCAAGAAATAGCTGTTGAACCCATTTTTAACCAAATTGTCATTATAAATCCCTATTAAACCTCCATATTCCCTCAGACTGGGTTGCCAAATAGTTCCATAACATTTATTATTAAACCATTCATAAAATCCTATGAGATGGACCATAAAGTTATGATTTTATTATTTTGAATAAAAGAATACTAAAATTTAACCTACTGTGATACTGTTCCACTTACAAGTTTAAAAATCTCAATTACTCATTAACATTTAGCCTTCATTTTACAAAGTTTCCAATCTTCACTCCCCTCATTTGGATAAGCCACATTATCTGTGTTTCATTGCATCGCATTACATGTCATTACTCCTGGCACTCTCAGATGGATTATACTAAAAGGGTGATAATTGTTGCAAAGGACATTACCGGTTGGCCTCGAATTCCCTGAGGTCCAGTGCTACCCTGAGGTCCTGGAGATCCAGGGGGCCCTGCCAAGCCAGGAGGACCAGAGGTACCCGGAGAGCCCTATCAGACAGCAAGAGGGAGAGATACAGGTAGCAGCACAGGATAAATGAGAGTCACTTGAATTTCACATAATTCAAATGAGGGAAGAAAATTGTAGTTACTTACCATGGGACCTTTGGCACCAGGTGTACCATCCGTTCCCATTGCACCCTAAAAAGATACATAAAAAGCTTATGAAATATTAAGCCCTATCTAGACACATGTGAGATAGGATTTAGGTGTTCAGTCATATTCCAAGAGGAGGCAGAAAATTTACAAAAAAACCCCACTACCAGTATTTTGTAAGTATCATTTTTTGACTAATTTCCTTTTATATAAAGTAGATAATACTTCACGAGTTGACAAGGGAAATGTGCTTTCTTCCTAAGTTGTAAGCAATCACTGGGAATTCAAAGGGAACATAGCAAATGTTACACTTCCAAATACCTAGATAAGTGGACTTAACATGTTTCCAACACATAGAAATGATAAATATATGAAGGAAACAGATATTCTAATTACCCTGACTTTATTATTATGCATCCTATGCATGTAACAGAATAGCATCAGAACTCCATAAATATGTACAAATACCTTCTCTATCAATAAAAAATAGGTTGTTTTTCTTCAGATGTTTTAAAAATTACCCAGCTTTCTGGGCTAATTATTAGATGTGCTAGAAACTTACAGGAAGACCGGAAGAGCCAACTGGACCCGGTGGTCCAGTTTCACCTCTCTGCCCCTGAGGACCTTCAGGGCCTCGTGCCCCAGTAGGACCTGCTTCTCCCTAAAGGGAAATGTTAATTTAAGAAAAATAAAAGAGGGGCATTGTACAAAGTTATTGCTTATTTGGAATTTTGCTTTTTAAACCCAAATATTTAAAGGCACCAAGAGCACAAACAGGTTTACCATGGATGAGTGCCTAACCTACTTGAAGGAACAGACTCACTTCCCACCCCCTTCTTATCTCATGATGTGGAGGACTCTTCATCAGGAATGTTTTCCATACCCCAATCCTATACATGCATCGGGATTAGCTTAAGTTACCCTTCTTCTGAACTTCTACAAAATCTTGAATTATTTTACAACATTGATGAGAATTTTTAGTTATCACCTATTTACTATTTAAGATAATTTAGTTCATACAAAAAACTAGACATAGCCCTAATTCAGGAACCATCAAGTAACTCAAAGAATACAAATAATACAAACAGATATTCTTATCCCTGCATAGCTTACTTTAAATATGTTCTTAGATAAGAAAACATTCATGTTTTTCAAGCCTACTTCTGTATAAATACCAGAAGTAGACTATTTAAACAGCATAAACCAAATGAGATAAGAAAGTTGAACAGACCCCCAGTACTTCCAGGAATTGTTTCTGTTTGATGTATATCTAAATGTTTCAAGTGTATAAATGTAGCACATAATTGAAGCTTTATGCCATTAGTAAGGGATAACCCAAATTATAGCCAAATTGTTTACAAATATTTCTTAATCAAATATCAGCTTTATTGTGCTGTGTGATTCAGATAATAGTTTTCCAAATGTGTGAGACTCACTATAAAAAAAGTCTACGCAAAAATTCATGCCATCACTACAGAACGAGATATTATTTCCTTGCTATACAAACAATATAGCAAAACATGTTTCAGACTGTAAGACATGATTCTAATTGTAAAAATTCAGTTCCATTGACCTTCAAGAAAGCACGTATTTAGCAAACTGGAAAGCTCCTTGGCTATAAGCATCCAGTTGAAGTTGTTTCTATGTTTAAATCCAATTTGAATAGCACTTATAATAAGAAGCATAAATCTATAGGGCAACAGGCATTGTGCTAAAGTTTTACACAGATTGTCTCACATAATCCCCAACAAAATTCCACAAGAAAACAAAGGCTTGGAAGGACAAGATGACAACCCATGGCCACAGTCATTTTTGTATAGCTAAATCTTGAGTGAATTCCTTCTTCAAGAGGAAGAAATTATTTCCAAAGGAAAAGTGGGTATGAAAAGCAATCAAACATGTGTTGCTTGACATTTAAATACAGTGTTTTAAGTATAGTATATTCGCTGATTTAGCTAATATAATCTTAATTTCTTCCTACTATAGTCTTTGAATTTTTCCCAAAGTACTGAGAAAAATCTCAAATTGTGATTCACTACACATGTTAATTTATCCCAACAGAATACTTTAATCCATTCCCACATGGACAGCCAAATACCCTCCTGCCCCTTCCTTTAATGGGGTAGGGGTGGGGTGCAGACTTATGCCAAGCATCGTGTGAAAGAAAAGTCTTTGGACAATCTCTGATTTATTTTAATGTTCTATTATTTAAGAAATTCTGTTGCTTATTACTCCTATAACTCTATCCAAGAACAGGTTCCAATTCAGTGTAAAGCTCTTGTTATCTTGTAGCTCTTCCAATTGTTTGGTGTCAAGATTCCTAACACAACAGATTCTTTGATGTTACAGTTGTATAAATATAAATAACTATGCTTTAATTATTCTTATATAGTTAATTTCATTTCTTTTTCTCCCTGTCACACTGGACAATAAGGATACCCTAGAGTCTTTCTTTAGTTAATGGTTAAATTTCCATACTTTTCAATTAATGCAATATTGGTCTGCACTTGGAAACTCATGCAGTCAAGCAGAGTTAAATAGCATATATTAAAATCTTACCTTCATGCCAGGATTTCCAGGAAAACCAGCAGAGCCAGCTATCCCAAGAGGCCCCTAATGAAACAAACCATAAATTTAATCAGATATGTATTTTATTAGTATTTAATTCTGTTATGTTTGGTCTTTGGCATAATTTTTATTTTAACACATAGGTAGAAATAATCCACTTTGTACTATAAAATCACAAAGATAATAGTGCAATTTTATCATCACTACCTTCCAACATTAATCTAAAGTAGAGCATAAAGACAAACCCGATGGTATTAAACATGACCATTGGCTACCCAATTGTAGCATATAAGATTTGGTTAGTCACATACACAAATTGTTTGAAAACAATTGCCTTTTAAAAGGTGCATTACGTTTTGACCAATTAAAAAAGACATCATTTCTAGAAAGTTATATTATACTATATACTAAAATCTACTGCTTCATTCTATAAAAATGATATTTAAGAACTACCTGATTTTTTAAGATAGTTTTTTTTTTTCTGGCAATAATGAGTGGATATTTACACTATCCTACATTTGAGAAAGCATATATAAAGTTTATAAAACTTATTTAAAGGCTGGATTTAAAAGAAATGAATGGAAGAGGAATTCTATTCTCAGTTACCCTGGTTCTGAGGATTGTACCTTAGCTCCTCCAGTTTTTAATTAATAAAAGTCCTTTCCAAGTATACTTATTTTTTATCCAATATTGTTTTCTTTTTTATAGGGGGAAAAAGGAGAAAAGATGATTGGGGAAAATAATTCCAGTTACTATAATTCTACTTTTGGCATGTGGAAAAACTAAAAGCTTCAATTTTTTACTTTTGTATTGTTTCGATATTGGCCCAGGTTGATGATGAATTTTCTCCACCCCACCACCCCCATAATATTTTCTTTCCATGGTATATTCTTAGCACAATTTACTTTGTGGACATGGCTCTACTTTTGCTGTTTCAACAAGATAAAATTTTTCCACTATTTTTGGGGGAGCATTTCCACCACCAACTTTGTGCTCAATCATTACAAAATTCAAATGACAAAAACATGGCTATGGAAAAAATTTTATAAATACATTTGTGTATTTATAAAACACTACTTTTTTGTTTGATGCAACAGTTATCAACATAGACCCTGTGAAATCACTTGTAAACCTTTAAAAAAAATACTGATTTCTGAGTTCACCTCTAGAGATTACGTTTCCAGTTGGTTTGGGCATCGATATTTGTAAAAGCTGCAGCCCAAATCAAGAGCCACTGTTTCATGAGTAACACATGAAGTTTACTAGATGATGCCTACACTATTTAGTATGTACACTTTACTAGTAACCAGTCTCAGTCATATATGGAGTAATTTCTTCTAGATATCATTATATCTCCTTTTTGAAAATCAGGGCACTATTCAAGTTGCATAACTTGATATGGGAGGCACACGTATGGATCAATTGCTTTACAGCTCAGAAAATAATTGACCTGTGCCTTTAGTCTATTTTAATGTATTTATTTTGTTTTGCTTGTGCAGATATAATTTAAGGAACCTTGACAAAATAATAGTAGAGACTTTGATTTATGCCATTGGCTACAACTATAATCTACTTTATCTTCACAGATCTTTTAGGATCCTTTATGTCTTTGGGGAACCATCAACTGATGAGCAACCATTGGTGTTATACATGTGGGACAACTAATGCAAGTAAGGGAAAGAGAAAAGGGGCACTAAGTTAGAAATAAATCAAATTGAAAAATTTTCCATTTGTTCATAATCTACTGCACTTGTTTATAATCCCTGCATTTGTTTAGCTAAACAAATGTTCAGATTTTCATGTTCAAATGTGAGTTAAAGGCTTATACATATAATTTACAGGGATACCCTATGAAATAGTATAACAGTGTCTGGAGCAAAATGCACTGTCAATACTGGGCACAAAAAGCAAAGTGTACAAAAACATCACAACCTGAGAAACCATTGTTTTTCATTCCATGTTGCACTTCTACTCTGGAGGCTTTATTTATTGCCTATATATTAAAAATTCCCAAATCCATATTTGCAATTCAAATTTCTACCCTGAGCTCCATTCTGGAATATCCTATTATAAGATTGAACTCATTTCTTCCCATTATAAACTCAAACCCAGAGGTAAGAGCCTATTTTTCTTTCTGTATTTCCAATTTCAGATGAATTATGTCACCCATCAAACTCCTTAAACTGGAAATCTACTTGGCCCCGTCCATTAGAGTTTCC
The DNA here is from genome assembly GCA_963574575.1 of Galagoides demidoff. Lineage (NCBI taxonomy): Eukaryota > Metazoa > Chordata > Mammalia > Primates > Galagidae > Galagoides > Galagoides demidoff. The sequence continues at coordinate 109,395 of CAUYQV010007472.1, forward strand.
TAACTCCATAATATACAACCTGTCTCCACTGCCACTGTGATAACTTAAGTTTAGGTGTTTATAATTTCTCTCTGGAATTATTCCCGTTTTATGTAATCATATTAAGACTTGGTTTGAAAGTTACTCTTTTTTAAGACTTCATCTCCATCTTCCACTAGGTTTAGGGACCTCCTCTTCTTTATCCCCAGACCCCTAGTTGTATTCTATATTATAGCAGTTAGCAATAATATTAACTATCTTAATTCATTTATCTTTCAATAGATCTTTCAATCTGGGTGTTTATCAGATTTTTAGTCAAGTGTAAGTTCTCTATAAATGTTTGTGAATGTACAAATGAAAAAATGAGTGAATAAATTAATGGATTAATATGAAACTAATACAGCTCACCATTGGTCCAGGTTTTCCTGGCATGCCATGTGCACCTCGTTGTCCCTAATTAGAAGAAAGAAAGGCAAAAGAGAATAAGATGACCTTTTATACCATATGTTCCCATCGGTTTTGTAAAACTCATTCATCCGTTTTATAAAAAATTCTCATGTTAAAATTTGAATAATAATAAGTTTAACTGACAACAATCTTCATTTGGTTAATAGGAATAAAAATACACATTTACAGAAAATTGTTAAGATAGTAACAAACACATCCATCCTTAGTTCAATAAGAAATAAAAATGTAACTGATTACAATTATTCTTCTTACTTTAATGTATCACCTGCTATCATATGAGTTCAGAGACAATGAAAATTCAAACACCTCAATTTTCTTAATAGGCAGATTAACACAGAGGAGGAAAGTCTTCCTTATTAAAAAAAGAAAGAAAGAAAGAAAATATACACCTATGGAAATTAAATTGTGGTGAATTCTGTGCATTCCACTCAGATATCACTTTGAGACTGAAGTATTCATTTTATTAGTTCAAAGTATTACTACCTATTGATGGAATTCCTGGTCTCATAGTTAAGACTTCCAGGAATTGCCCTTAGCTAAAAGGAGATAGCTTTCCCAAAGTTATACACCTTCTCTAGTCCTTGCAGGGTACAGAAGACTGGTCTTATTTTAATATTTTTAAATTTTTAATTATAAGTAAATAATTGTTTATATTTATATGGTATGTGTGATGTTTTGATACAGATTTACAATGTGTATTAATCAATCACCTGAAATAAGTTATATTATACTTTAAAATACTACAAGAGTGAAATTGGAAAGTTTCTAACACAAATTGTCCCTTTTTTAAGACAAATCTAAAGAGACAACCCAGCTCTATAGTTCCCCTGAGATTGACTGAGGTCTCTGTGGAAATTGGAAACACAATTCATTTTCTCCCTCAGGCAAACCATGTTCCTTTCATTTATTCCTTCAGAAATGTGGTTTCTAAGAGCATTCCCTCGTAAATTTCCTGTACTGTATATAAGTCACTGCTCTAAGGCTATTTCCTAAGAAATCTGACCTAAGACTCCAAGACAAGTGGCGTCAGAAGTTATACAAGAAAATAGACTCTAAAATGGAATTTCAAAGCTGGATTCTCTACCGGTCAGATGGTGACAGATGGGGCATGGAAGATGTTCTGTGGATGACCCTTGGCATGCTGTGGTGGTGCCGGGGTGAACATTGCCTCCAATGGTGAACTAAGATGCTGTAAGGAAATGGGCTGGGGATGCAATATCTCAGGAATTTCAGAGGAAACAGCAATTATAAAGTTGAGGAGATTTCCTGGGTATTGTAGAGTGTATCTACTGGGAAAGACATTGAAAGGCTGATGGAGAATAATCACCAAGGTAAGGCTCCTTGGCAACATGTTAAAAGATTCTTATCTCCTGCAATCAGACACAAGAAAAATGCGAATATCCTGACCAGTACTGAATGATCGGTATGTAAAAGCTCTTGAGAAGGTTGAATTTTCAAACCTAGAAAGTTTTTATGTTATGGTCAGAGTCCTGAATTGTTCAAGAACATAATCAGTTGCCAAGGGCATTTCTCATTCTATATAATTAAATCAAAGATAGATAATTAGGAAGTTCAGTTCTTCCAAAAGGGTATATTCATAGACTACTTTTTAGTATTATGATGAATAAAATGCTTGGAAGAATGATTGGCATATAATAGTACTTGATACACATTTTCTATTCTTGTAATTGTACTAGTATTCCAAATTCCATGTTTTTCTGCGGACTATATTATTTTCTTAATTTTTGTATTAAAATAATTTTTGTATTATATAACCACAATACTGTGGTTATATAAGATGTTAACATTAAAGCCAGGAGAGGAGCATATTAAAACTTTTTCTACTATCTTCTCAACTTTTCTGTAAACCTAAATTCATTCCAAAATAAATTTTAGAAGTAGGTGATTGATGCCATTAATCTCCACACTTGATCTTTGCCAAAAGGCTAAGAAGTGATAGTACTGTTAGTACTGTTCATCTCATTTAAAAGGCATATTAAGTAAAGCAAATCTGAAAAAAGATTTAAAATAGATATCTCAGCAATATAAAGAAAAGCATGCATACTCACTGGAGCACCCTGTGGTCCAAGTCTCCCTCTCTCTCCAGGCATTCCCCTCGGACCCTGTAGATGAGAGTAAAACAATCTCTTTAGTTATCTAATTTGAAGGATAGGTAGTTTGACTACACAATTTAATCCAATTGAAACTCATTGTAATCGGTCACCAAGAAGTAGTATTTCTAGGGGCAATTTTGCATTTGAAAAACTATCCACCCATAAGATATGTAACCTACCATCTCTAACAAAAATAAATTTCCTTTAACCTAGTTCTAATAGTATGAATCTACAGTAGTACTGAGTTGATCACTGAATATAAAAAAAGAATAAGGACATTCAACAGTTAAGAAAAACAACAAAATGCAGAAATCCCTTTTTCTTGACAAGGGCTCGATTCTCTTGGTGTCCTTGTCGATTCACTAGTAATCAAGATTATTTCGCCAGCTAACATATATTCTCCATGTCTTTTTATTTTTTCATTTAAACATTCTTTTAATATAATTTAAAAGGCAAAGAAATATAATCTTAGAAATGAAAAAACAAAATCGATGCATACCAGAGGACCCATAGCACCCATTGGACCAGTAGGGCCAGCTTCACCCTAAAGCAAAAATTAGACAACATTATCGTAGGAAAAACCAACAACTGATACAGATATCACTTTGTCCCACATGTGTATAATTTTAAAGGTACATTATCAGAGGACATACGAAAGATGTGATATCAATGAAGGACCTCAGAATTTTACCTTATTGCCTTTTCCCAAAATGCAATAACAATTTAGTTTCTATAGAAATAAGTATAATATAAAATTGGGGATTTAAATGAGATCGATAGAAACTATCACAACTAGTCACAGGGATCAGTCTTAAGTACTTATATGTCTATGTCTGATATGTCTTGAGCAGACTTTACAAAGCTAAAATTGGCCAAAATGTTGTCTTAAGATCCATTATAGGAGACTTAGAAATAAAACCTTTAAAGTCAAATATTTTTCCACACTTATATTTCATGATACTACCCACTGAAAATTCCTTTATACTTCCTTGATGTTTTATCTCTTTCTAGAAACATAAATAAATGTTGAGAAAAAACAATGTCCAAAAGGTTTTAGTATTAAAAGGTACTACATAACAGTACTAACGAACTACCTAAACCACTCTGATATTTTCATTTTTATTCATTTATTTATTTAGAGACCAAGTCTCCCTTGCCTTGGGTAGAATGCCATGGTGGCATCGTAGCTCATAGCCACCTCAAACTCTTGGGTTTAAGAGACCATCTTGCCTCAGCCCCCAGAGTAGGTGGGACTACAGGCATGTACCACCATGCCTGGCTAATTTATTTTTTTCTTAGTAGAAATGGGGTCTCACTTTTGCTCAGGGTGGTCTCAAACTCCTGAGCTCAAGTAATCCACCTGCCTCTGCTTCCCAGGCTTACAACATGATCCACTGTTCCTGGTCTGCTCTAATATTTTTAATGAAAATAAGTGAATGTCTTTTAAAAGATGAATCCATAGTGCCATCTTCATATAAAGTGCCATCCTACATTGGCAGAACCAAAAGCCATGGTGGCTATTCTTGGTGGTATAGTAAGATCATGTCACCTCACCTGGTAAAGCCATTGCCACTAATCTATGAAAAATTACACTATTTACCTAACCATTCATTTATTTATACCCCTCTTTCCTCCAAAATTATTTAAGGGAGTTCTGAAAAATTTGTAGACAGTTGAAGGAGGGCCAAAATGCAATAGCGAGGTTTCATTGAGGTACTATAAAATTACCTTGGAACCAGGTGCTCCAACTTCACCTTTAGGGCCATCAAGACCTTTGTGTCCCTGAGAAGTAAAACATAAACCTGAATTTGCATCTTCTTTTATCAATTCTCAAATCAATACAAGGAGAACCAAAAACAAGGTCATGGAAAGTGCCTTATGAAAAGAAACCTCAAATTCAAAGTTGTTGCTCAAAATATTTTTAAATTCTCAACCTTTGGGGAAGATTTATTCAGAGAAAATTAAGGTTTTCACTTTTAAATAACATTTTGATTTGCAATGTTGTCACATTTCAAATATTTGTGACTTCATAGAAATTCAGTCTATAGCTAAAAATATAAAAACTTCTAGTAGCTATAAAGGAAACATACAGTAGTAGAGTTCACATAGTTATAAAATAGGATGATATTCACAATATTTGAAACTAGTATGGCAACAACTATACTAATCAGAAGCCAAGCTACTCAAAACAGAGGCCAGAGTACTGATGAATACTATTGCTTTCTGATAGATATAGATATAGATTCTGCATATGCACACAATGTACATAGTTCCATGTTAATTATCTTAAGCTAAGGTGACCAGATTTTAACATTGGTAAAGCAGGACACCACTGATGGGGTGGGGGGGGGGTTAATTAAAAATTTGGTCTATATGGAGCAACAAAAATTTTCATAGAACACAAAAATAGTATTGTAATATATATTTTTTAATTTCAACATAAGTACAGTTTACAAATATAATACAT